>JAMPIV010005313.1:0-158740 GCA_024509875.1 Oreohelix idahoensis
TGCAGCTGGTTCTATTGCAGGAAGCCTGCACCAAATCATGTATGTACTACTGCAGCTGTAGGTTTTGTATCAGTGTTTTACATCATGAAGAGATTCGCAGCCCGCTGCACAACTTTATATTAGTCGCCATTTACGAGACGCTAGAGCGAGCAACCTGCCTAAGGAAAAAAATTTTGAATTTTCTGACCGAACATCATCACCACCGAACATCATCACCACCGAACATCATCACCAACGAACATCATCACCACCGAACATCATCACCAACCAAGAACTGCTAACTCGGGGCCACCAAGAAGACACGCGCACTGTCATAGCGGGTGGACTCTGGAACTGGGTTGGCCACATCCTCAGAAGAGACCCTGACACCATCACCAGAACTGCCATGCTGTGGACTCCTGAAGGAAAGCTAAAGCAACGCCGGCCAAACGCCACCAGGCGGAGAACTGTGGAGGCAGAGGTGGTAAGCATGAACCAGAACTGTGGAGGCAGAGATGGTAAGCATGAACCAGAACTGTGGAGGCAGAGATGGTAAGCATGAACCAGAACTGTGGAGGCAGAGATGGTAAGCATGAACCAGAACTGTGGAGGCATAGATGGTAAGCATGAACCAGAACTGTGGAGGCAGAGATGGTAAGCATGAACCAGAACTGTGGAGGCAGAGATGGTAAGCATGAACCAGAACTGTGGAGGCAGAGATGGTAAGCATGAACCAGAACTGTGGAGGCAGAGATGGTAAGCATGAACCAGAACTGTGGAGGCAGAGATGGTAAGCATGAACCAGAACTGTGGAGGCATAGATGGTAAGCATGAACCAGAACTGTGGAGGCAGAGATGGTAAGCATGAACCAGAACTGTGGAGGTAGAGATGGTAAGCATGAACCAGAACTGTGGAGGCAGAGATGGTAAGCATGAACCAGAACTGTGGAGGCAGAGATGGTAAGCATGAACCAGAACTGTGGAGGCATAGATGGTAAGCATGAACCACAACTGTGGAGGCAGAGATGGTAAGCATGAACCAGAACTGTGGAGGCACAGATGGTAAGCATGAACCAGAGCTGGGGCACCACAAGAAGGATGGCTACCGACCGAGCAAAGTGGAGACAAGTTTGTTGCTGCCCTACAAGACGCCACCAGGCGTGATGGTCACTAATTGCTTTGTCAGTCAGCCGCCACGGACCAAAGAAGTAGAGCGAGCAATAATCATGATCTCTCTTTGTCTCCACCTAGATTCTCGGGAATTACACAGGCCTTAGAAACTGAGCAGGAGCCACGGTAGCGCAGTGGTTATTTCACTGGCTTCCTAGCTCGTTGGTCCATGGTTCAATACCTAGTTGAGGTGGGATTTTTTAGACTGCAAACGGCTCTGGGGTCGACCCAGGCTCATGAATTGGGTACCAGATTTACTTCTGGGAAGGTTAAGGCGGTCGGCGTGATGCTGATCACATCACCCCTAGTGTGCCGATGGTTAAGAAAAATATGGGCCTATGTCGTAACAGTTTTGACTCTGTATGACACCACGCTCAAATTTCCCCGCTCATAAACCCGCTATCGTATTTTTAAATCTATAAATAACTATAGTATTTGAAATTTGTCTGAGAGCCCAGTCAAATGTACCGCCAAAAATTTATCTAGTGTATTTGAATTTGTCTAGGAACCAAGTCAAAATTTACCGCCCCACAAAAATTATCTAAGAGCATAGTACAAATTTAACAACCAATCAGAGTGCGTATTTTTTGGGTAAGGATAAAGAAATCTTTTACTTGGTAACAATGCCTCTTTTGTGTTTTTGACCGAAAGAAGATATTTTATTTCTTAACAACTAAAGATAATTAAAATGAAAGGGATATCTCGAATTATAGCGCTGATATTGCTTAACACATAAGTATAAAGATTCCCTCATAATAAAATTATATTGACTTAGTAAAATTGATTTTAGTGATATTTTCATATCCGGGTAAGGCCAAATTTAATTACTTAAAATTACCCAGATTGAAATGCATAGAAATAACAAAGGGAAAACTATATATAACGATAGAGAGCAATTGGCCGTTTGATTATCACTTTGGATAATTAAAATCGGTCCAATAATAACTATAATATAAAATATTTAAATTTAGTCAGATTATACAGACACGCTCAGATTCGCAGCAGTCATTAGTCTAAAAATATTTTTTGACTGCGTTTCTGATTGGGCGGGTGTATTTCTATAAATAGTAACAAGGTCGTACGGTATGGGCCATTCAATTCAAAAATCTGCGCCGAGCTGACAGTGAAAGACCAAGTCTTTGCCTTTTGAACTGAGAGCAGTTCTAAGATCACTTTGACGGCCAGTTCAGCTTGTGTGTGTGTGAAATTATTTACATGAGGGTAAGAAAGATATTTTATTTGCATATTTTGTTAATTATTAACTTGTGTATAGCCAGACTATTTGTTCGAGTGCTATTCGAAAGTGAAACTGCCGGACGGATGTGTTGTGTCGTACTGACCCAAGTATGAATGTGTGTAGTTTTGCCGACATGTTCTAAATGGGAAAAATGTGTATAGTGTTTGCAAAATCGGCAACAAATTACGAAGGTAAGTGTTAGTATTGGTTTAAAATAGTATTTTCTTCTGTTTTCACTGTTAAAAGATCTTGTTAAAAACGTACAGGAAAGGTTAGAATGAAGTAATCAATAGGTCACATGCTGTTTGGTACTTAACATGATTATCGTACGGAAGCCAAGCATGGACGAAGGACGCTAACATTGAATCAATACAGAGAAAGTGTGATTACATGGAACTGATTGTAGGCAAAGGAATTCAAGGTCTTGTGCAACTTGTTAGCACAATAACTGAAAAGGGTAAGTTTTAATATTGTTTATGGGTGAATGGATTGAGGCAGACTTCTACATGGAATGGGTTGTCCTATTCCAGGTTATATCACGAAATTTCCTCGTGGCTGCATTTACTTGAGAGGAAGTGTGTGGGAGATGAGAGTTCCTTATATATCTGGAGCCAGACCCCATCTTCTCAGCCAGGAGTCACAAAGTTGGTGATCCTGACGTGTGTTTATGAGCAGCAGCAACATTATAAGCTAAGTACTTTATAAAGGCCAATGTCAGTTTATCAAACTCATTCACCCAAGAGAAATCAAACTAGATTTCAACCCTTTTATGAGGAATAGAGAAACTTACAATCTAACTTTAGCAGAAGTTAACCATCAGTTGAACAGAAACTGTGTGTAGTTATTCCAGTGAACTTTCTACAAAATGGACAGATGTTTCCAACATATTTATTTTAATTTGTAAATATCATTTTCTTGATTTTGAGTATTCCTGACCTAAACAGATTGAGGTTCAGGACAATTAAATTGTACATAAACATTTCATACAGTCTTTCTTAATAATTTTATTAAAGTTAAAGTTCTGTTTTGAAATTAACTACAGATTAGATTAAATAAATTACCCTAGACGTAGCCACATAAAATAACACACTTAATCATTTACCAAATTGGGATCTGGAGAGGTAGCAGTTAGGGACTCAGAGTACATCATCATCATCTTCTCTGAGAACTTACATAGCTTGACCCCACTTTGATGTCTATACACCCCTGCTCTTTTCAGAGAAGGGGGTATTAATTATAAGACCAGTCTCTTATCTGGCGCTATCCTGGTATCCTCTGATACACCTATTTGTCCAGGATATCCCATATTTTAGTAACATCAAAACCTCTTATGACAGCCTAACATGATATTTCCAATATGCCTCAATGGGCGTGTAACGGGATCCTTAGTAACCGAGCACAGTAGAGATAAGGCAAGCATTGATAAATGACCTAATGCAGGGTTTCTTAGCCTGTGGTCCATGAATGGATAGGGATCCATGTACATAACATACATTTAAAATGTTAAATTTTGAATTAAACTTTTGGGACCGAAGACGCGGCAAAAGTGACGAATGCAGCAAAAGTGACCCATAGCTTGACTGCTTGCGTCAGGGTCAGCGAACCAGAGCTGACCAAGACCCTACTCCACCTCCAAGTGGTGGTCCTGGAAACAGGCTGCATCACTGCAGTCTGGCTGAGAGAGTAGGGATCGAAGAGGGAAGGCAAACCCGGTCCCAAAAAATGCCGTGCTGAAGTCGGATGTTTCGGCCGAAAGGCGCAAATATCGCAGCTTCGCTGTAAACGGACACAACGCAACCAACGTTCTTTTCAGGACGAACGAGGAAGAAGAAGAAGAATTATACTTTTCTGTATTTATTTGTCCAAGAAGAGGTTCATAGCTTTCAAAGGACATGGCACAAAAAAGATGAAGAAACCCTGACCTCATGAGTTCAAAATAAGACAGAACTGTCATTGCAGACCACAACAACAAATATAACATCAACAACGATTTCAGACAGTGGAAACAAAATAGTATTGTCCATGACTTTGGATAGACAAAACAAAATATAAACATAACAAGATAAGGTGGCATCAACAATGGCTGAAGGCAGCTAAACAACGACTGCAGCTCATCTTATGTTTCAATCAATCAATCAATCAATCAATACCCTTTAGCTCCCCAAGGAGCATAGGCCTTCAACAAACACATGCCAAGTCTTCCTGTCCTGTGCCATCAGCTCAAGTTCTTTCCCTGTTTTCTTCATCATTTTCACCTCTGTATCCAGTTCTCTTCTCCGTGTGTTTTTTGGTCTACCTCTGCCTTTCTTTCCCTGTGGATTCCAGAACAAGGACTGCCTTGTAATACTATCAACAGGTCTCCTCAATGTGTGTCCTATCCATCGCCAGCGTCTTCTTCTCAACTCTTGTTCCACTGGCACTTGTCTGGTTCTTGTCATCAATTCCACATTTGTGACTTTGTCATACCATTTCAGTCCTTCTATTCTACGCAAGCACCCATTTATAAAAGTCTGTAGCTTTTTGGTTGTTGTTTTTGTTGCTCTCCATGTCTCAGAGCCACACAATAAGACTGACTTGACATTTGAGTTGAAGATTCTTATTTTCGTGTTGGACTTGATTTCTCTTGTTCTCCGTATGTTTCCCAATGCAATGAAAGCTCCTCTTGCTTTTTGTATTCTTATTTTGATTTCACTGTCTGTTCCTCCAACTTTATATTACGTTTAGGTCAGACAAATGACAATCCAATGAGTGTTCTAAGACAGATAAATGACAACCTTATGAGTGTTCTAAGACAGACAAATGATAGCCCTATGAGTGTTCTAAGACAGACAAATGACAACCTTATGACTGTTCTAAGACAGACAAATGATAACCCATGAGTGTTCTAAGACAGACAAATGACAACCTTATGAGTGTTCTAAGACAGACAAATGATAACCCTATGAGTGTTCTAAGACAGACAAATGACAACCATAAGAATGTTCTGAGTCAAATAAAAGAGAACATTGAATGCTCTTACTCAGACAAATGACAACTCTATGAATGTTCTAAGACAGACAAATGACAACCTTATGTGTGTTCTAAGACAGGCGAAAGACAACCCTATGAATGTTCTAAGACAGACGAAAGACAACCCTATGAGCGTTCTAAGACAGACACATGACAACCCTGAGTGCTCTGAGTCAAATAAATGACAACCCTATGGGTACTCGGAGTCAGATAAATGACAACCATAAGAGTGCCGTGAGTCTGATAAATGACAGCCTATGAGTGTTCTGAGTCAGACAAATGACAACCCAATGAGTGTTCGGAGTCCGATAAATGACAACCCCATGAGTGTTCGGAGTCAGATAAATGACAACCCTATGGGTGTTCTGATACAGCTAAAAGATAACCTTATGAGCATTCTCCGTCAAACAAGTGGCAACCTTACGAGCATTCTTGGTCAAACGAATAACAACTTTATGAGCATTCTCAATCAGAGAAAATGTGAATCTACTTACAACTAGATTTGGGATCCCAACAGCGCAGTAAATATTACACAGAAGTCCACTCTTGTTTTCTTTATTAGAAACTCGTTCCGCCCAAATAAGTGATTAAAATATCACAAATGATAATGTCAGTAACTTCTTCTGTTGAGATGAAACTGTGTTTTTCTAAATCAATGCAGGATTTCCGATCCAAAGTAACAGAAAGGTCACCCAAACTAGAAGTTGTCAGTAATGAAAAACTGTAACAAAAGGTTTTAGCCAGACCTCAACAAACAGGTTGAACAGGCTTCCCCATCCACCCCCGTTTTCCACAACAAAGACAAGATGGTGAGACGAGTTTTGTTGTGACTGTGTCACACGCACAAAGCTTTGATTTTGGCGAGAGAAGTCAAGACTGGTGATACAATATGGAAGGAGAAAACGGAGAGAGGGGAGAGAGAGAGAAAGAGGGAGAGAGAGAGACACATACAGAGGGTGAGACAAAGTAAGATGGACACCCATAGGAGACAGAGAGGTTGCTGAGACGGAGTGAGAAGACATCGTGTATTAATTAATCGTGTGATTGTGTTGACACAGTGCGAAATTACACCGTGTAAATAAGGTTGTCATCTTTGATGATTGTTGTGAAAAGGATGAAGAAGAGTGACCTTGAGCTGATGGCACGTGATAAAACACTTAGCATAAGTTTGTTGACGGCGTGTGTACCATCTGGAGCTGACTGGTGTCATCATCATGTGACGTATTCTTTCCAGAACGTTGTCTCCATTACAGCTGCTCTGAACGCATCACGATTCTGGGCAAGTCGACCTGCATCAGCCAAAGACAAGTTCAGACTCTCTGTGATGTCCTGGGTCCACCGTCGTCTAGGTCGACCCCTTCCCCTTTTTCCAGGGACCATGCCTTCCATCACTGTTTTTTCCAGACTATTATGTCTTTTTATATGACCGAAAAATTTCAGCTTCCTTATTGCGATGGTATTTAGGAGCCAATGTTCCTGTACATTTAGTGAGTGCAGTACTTCTCTGTTGGTCTTTTTTTCTGTCCAGGGTATTCTCAACATCCTTCTGTAGCATTTCATTTCGAATGATGTAATCTTTTTTGCAACTGTTTTATTGAGTGTCCAAGTCTCGCAGCCGTATGTTGCTACTGGGAATATACATGCTCTGATCAGTTGTAACTTTGTTTCTTTGCTTGTGCCTTGCCATAGGTTTTTCATCTGTATTAGCTTATGTGAAGCAATTGCAAGTCTTCTTTTAATTTCTACTGCACAGTCGCCAGAGCTGTTAATGATTGATCCTAAGTATTCGAATTCATTGACACTTTCCAGTTCTTCGTTATCAATTTCAATTTCTGGTTTGGTCTTTACTTTGTCTGTTGTCAATACTTTGGTCTTCTTGGTGTTTAGGTATAGATTCTGGGCCTCGCTGTGTTTTTTGGTGGACAGAAGTAATTGTTCAAGTCCTTCTGGGTTGGTCGATAGGAGGACTGTGTCGTCAGCATATCTGATTTCCGGGATCTGGTACCCGCCGATGTTAAATGAGTCAAACTCTGTGTGTTCTTGTTTGGAAATCCCATATTTTTCATAATAGCCCATAACTGCTGATGTTGTACACAATCGAAAGCTTTTGTGTAATCAATGAAACAAGTATGTAGGTCAACGTTGAATTCTCTACACTTTTCTATGATGATCCTCATGTTGAATATATGATCCCTAGTGCCTCTACCTGGTCGAAAACCCGCCTGTACTTCATTTATTTCTGTTTCTAGCTTTTGTTGCATCCTTTTCATTATGATTTGTAAAAGTATTTTGCTGGCATGGCTTATAAGACTGGTGTCAACCATCCAAAATAGGGCTTTTCAGTGAAATTAGAGCGAGCCCATTGTCGGCCATTCTTGAAAATTAGAGAGATTCTCAGCAACAGTAGAAGTTGATGATTTAAAATGTGTAGTGAATAAAGTTTACCATTGTTTCCACACACACACACATCCCCTAACCGGTTAGTTAACACCTTCACACGTACCAGATGCTACCAAGGATCTATCTGTTAGAAAACAAAGAGGAAAAGGAAGATAAGAAGTATTGTCGCGGTGACACTTATATTTAGATTTTGTTAGGGTCTCCCTAATGACGTAATCAGTATAATCTCTAACACAAAATTGCCGGAAGTAAAATTAGTGCTAGTGGCGTCCATAGTTGCAAAATACGATTAGATGACTAGTTGAAATTACGTCGGATACATGTTGCCAAGAGAGGTCTTAGTAAGCAACGCTGGCATAGTAAGGCCTTGCCGTTATAACAAGATGCAGTGGGGGTTATTTTTCCCAAATAAAACATTGAGCCTACAATCTGCGATGATGTCAGAATGGCCCATGGTATTTATTGAAAAGCAATGATCTACTGGCCTTCACAAAATGAATAAAGCAAGTTTGATTCTTCAAATTGGCGCAAAACTTTTGTACAAGATGACTATTGTCATATAACTGACAATTTCTTTCATTTTAGGGCCACGAAAGTATTATTCGTAGCTTCCAACAGTTTAAAGTTAGGCAGTAGAACTAGGCGAGCTATGATAAGCGGGGTTTTCTCGAAAATTGAACCTTACTAAGCAGAAACTGAATTAGCTTGTGTCCATTGACGGCTATACGAAAACTTTGACTTTTATTTACTGCCATGTTCGTCATCTTGTTTTGAAGACGATTAATACTAAGAATGAGGAGAAATGATCACTCATACAGCAACTACCATCGGCATATATTCTACACTTACTTATTTACTTAGTCGTTCCCCTTCTACCGTGAGGTGTAGAGGTTTGGAAGAGAGAGCGCCAGACTATCCTATCGGCTGTCTTCCTCCTGGCCTGGTTCCATTCTAGTCCTCGGTCCTTCAAAGATTGTCTAATGTTGTCCTCCCAGCGGACTCTGGGTCGTCCTGGGGGTCTGGATCCCTGGCTCTTTGTTTCCCATGCTTGTCGTGGTAGCCGATCTTCTCCCATTCTGCAGACATGGCCAAACTATCTTAGTTGGGACTGTTCTACTTGGGTCTACAGGGGGTGGGATTTTAGGCCTTGACGTATCGTCTAGTTGCGGACCATGTCTCTTCTTGTTACTTCAACCACCTTCCTCAGATACCTCATTTCTGAGGTTTGGATCTGGCTTTTATGGGTTGTAGTCATTGCCCATGACTCGCATCCATATGTCAAAACTGGGACATAGGTGGAGCGGTATACAACCATCTTCGTTTTCTTACCAACCTTTCTCTTGCTGAGGAATCCTCGATTTATGGCCTGAAAAAGTCTCCCAGCTGCTGCTTTTCGAGTGGCCAACTCTTCATATATTCTACACATGTACTGTATATGTAAGCAACTGGCTACCTCATTTGAATTTGACGAGTCTTAGAGGTTAGGACTATACGAATCTTGTCCCGCGATACTTAACACTACGCATCTTTCACATAACCATTCAACTGGGATGGTCTGTCGGTAAAAATAAAGAAAATAAATAAAGAAGAAAAGAATAGAGATTCTTGCCTCGGGCAAGGAAAAAAAAACAGAAGAAAACAAAACACTGCCTTGGTTGTGACTTGCTTCTTTCTACAATGTATGTCTTGCCAACGTTCATCTGTATGGCGTGAATTTATGCTACTGTAATAACAATTGGTTTGACGTTTTTACAAACCTAACACATTGACATCCAATGAATGAAAAGACATTTGGTAGAATACACTGAATAAAACTCACCAAGATGATTAATTGTCAAGGTTTGTGTTACGTGCAGTCTTTGATATCTTACAATATTATACATAGGTAATTTTTTAGTGCTTAAGGGAAAGTCATTATTGAGTTACTTCCCTTGAAAGTTGTGTCGGCTCTTTCGATCAAACTCCGCGGATAAATCCATTTTACTGCGATTTATTCGTTGTTTGGGTAATAATAGATTGTTCTTGCTTCAGAATATCTATGGCCTGAATTTATGTGTATTGTTTGTCTGAGTAGGACGAGTCTGTCTTATATCTGTATATCTTTACATATCTAAGTCGAACTATATGTTCTGTTGTCTCTAGAGAGGTCGAAGGCTATTCGGCGGATGTGTCGCTAGAGTGTGGTGTGATTTGGCTTCGTCCTGATAGGGACTGTGTGTTTTCCATGTCGGCCTGTCGCCGGGGAAAAAGTGATCTCAGTATTTGTGGGGAAAGTGATAGTCGTCTAGATCTATCGTGTATGCTTTGCCCCAGTGTTTAGTCGTATTGCCAAGGAATGGCAGAACCATATTTCTGACACCAGGGTAATAATAGACACTCTTATGAACTCTCGATCGAAGCCACCATTTTCGATAGTTACGATTTGAATGTCTAAGAGAATATATTTGACTCGATGAAAACGACTTCGATTCCTAGCAGCACTATATCCTGTAGATTGCAGTCAATTGTTCATGATCAAATCTACAGAGCAATGAAATGTTTTATGAATGACTAACTTTAGGACAGATTCATTATCTGTATCCAAACGTGAGTGACAGCTCACGAGTGAAGCCATCTTGGAACCAAAACATATAGTTTCTTTCAAGAAGAGAAAAGGGATGCCCGTATTATCGCTTGATCAGTCCAGAGATCACTGCTACACATGAGAACCCATTGCTAGCGGTTCAATATTATTATATGGAAAAATATGTGCTGAACATTATGTTGAAGAATCGTCGCTAGACGAGATTAGGTTTAGAAGCCATCTGAAATGTTGTTTATAAGCTGACGTGCTCAGTCAGTGAAGTCAGATGATATATGTATGGGCGATACTGAGTGCTTGGCTACTGACAGTCCATTATACACTTATTCTACATGAGTGCCCATGTAACATTGCAAGACCATTTATCCACTGTACTATGATGTATTATGGCAACCTGTGATTTGTCACTATCTGTGCTGTCGAGTGTGTACGTCCAATTAAACTTTAGAAAAGGTACACAGTCGTTGGTGTCGATGACTTCCAGCCATACATGAGTGTGAGAAAAGAACATTTTTTGTCAACACCACGAACCTTTATCATCATTCGCACATTATACACTCAATCCATGTCTACACACCACTGCGTAGGTCAAGTTGACATTCCATACACTACAGTGGAGCAAACAACACCATAGAGATCTTATCAACTGATGATGATGATGATGTCTGCTTCCATCCACTTATATCTATCTTTTGGTGGATATCATTAACGGGAATAAAAATCCAACGTTATCAACTTTATCAACTGGTGGACCAGCTTTCTGGGTTTGACCTCGCAGAAGTTCAGAAGTCAACAGAGTACCGATACCAGACCGTTTCCTGTGGCTGATACGACACACTTGCAGTATTGGTTTGCTATTTGTCAACACTTCGTCACGTGACCTGTCAAGTGAATGCAGTATGTAGGTCAGCGTTGTTGACATTTTTACATTAGACATTACAGAGTTTCACAGAACAGTTGGATCAATTCTTGTCAATGTTAACAGGAAGACAGTATGAGTGAACTAAGAAGTCCTATTTTCATCGATGGATCTTCTTGTTTTCCATATATGAACTTTAATATTTAAGGCCAGAATGTTTAATTGAATAAAGTGGCAGTTTGTTTGTTTTCATAAAAATAACTTTGCCATTACTGTAAAACTGAGCCTATTTTGCAACACATACTATCATACACATAATTTATATATATTTATGTTTACATGTTATTTGTTTGTATAGTATGTTAGTTTCTATGTCAGCGGGTTGTGTTTAAGGTTGGGCGGCGTCCTCACAACAGAATATCCCACGTCATAGAGGGTCCGTTGTGGGCGTTTTCTATAGGTGCAATTTTCTTGATTGAAAATTTGCTGCGACAACTGTTGCTTTTGTGTTAGCTGTGAAGTCTGTAATTATTGTTATTTTTGTAATATTTCTTTGTTCTTTAGTTTTGTTTTGATTTGTTTGTAATTTGTTGGTCTAACCTTTTCTATCTTTCAGTTCTATTCTCAATTTATATTCATATATTGTGACGTCATTTGTGTTGTTATTCTTTGCAGATTCAGTGATTATTTTCATTGATTTCCCTATTTGATTTATTTTGATTTCTGCAAACGTTCTTGTATTGTCAGTCCTATTTGTACTTTATGTATTCTGTTGGTTGACATATGTTTTATATAGGTATATTTCATAAGACACAATTGCCTGTGCACTGCACTTGGATTATGGTATAAACCAGTACCTGATTATTATTACTATTATACAAGACCTTATTAAAGGCTTGTGACCCACAGATATTGGGATAGTATACTGATTAATCAAGTCATTGAGAACTTGTGGTATTATTATTGATTCAGGTGATTAGTATTATTGTTAGACATCATGGCTACATTAGAATACTTCATTACATAAGGGAAAGCCCTTGATAAGACTGGTCAACAATTAGAACAATGGGCAGTTGCTCAATATGACAAAGCATTAGCTGCAGAAGAGAAAAGATTAGCTGCAGAAGAAAGAAAAGCTATGGCGGAAGAGAAAAGATTAGAAAGAGAAGCTGAGGCTGCTGCTGAACAAAAGAAATTGCAGATGCAGGTGGAGGAAAGGAGATTTGAAGCTGAACAAAAAAAAATTAGAAAGAGAAGCTGCAGCTGAACAAAAAAAATTAGAAAGAGAAGCTGCTGCGGAACAAAAAAGATTAGACAGTGAAGCTGAACAAAAAAGATTAGACAGGGAAGCTGAACAAAAAAGATTAGACAGGGAGGCTGAACAAAAAAGATTAGATGCTGAAGAGAAAAAAGCAATAAGAGAACATGAATTTGAGTTAGAGAAATTGAGATTGACAAGTATGAGTAATGTTAATCAGGCATCTAGTGGTAATGGTAAACCTTCTACTTACAAGGTTAAGGTTCCACCGTTCAATCAGTCCAGTGACGATATTACATTCTGGCTGGATAGATTTGAACGTTCTTGTCGTACACATAATGTGGATAAATCACAATACGCTAATCAATTATCAGAAAACTTGAAAGGTGAATCTTTGACTAGATTATGCCTTGTAGGAGAAGCAGATAAGGATAATTATGATGTCATTAGGGCGGCTTTGATAAAAAAATATCAGCTAAGTGAGGAAGGCTATCGCCTTTTATTTAAAACGATGGTGCCTGAGACGGGTGTAGAATTCTCAGAATTCACTGCAAAGGCACGTCTCACAGTTGATCGTTGGATTGAGCTTTCCAAAACAGAAAAAACGTATGAAGGACTTATGGATTTGTTGCTCAGAGATAAGATTATGTCATGTGTGAACAAACCTTTCCTTGAATTTATACATGAGCGTAAACCCAAATCTCTAAAAGAAATGGAAGAATATTGTTCCCAATATGTCACTGCACACCCCGACGTGACTTTTGGCAACACTAAGATTAAGGAGAGTATGCCAGTTGCTTCAGCAACACCATACAATCCCAATTATTCACACAGATTTCAGGGACCTCAAAACAGATTTGATAAAAAAGGTAACCATAATAGTTATCAAAACCAAGGTAACCAATCATTTCAGGGTTCTTCTTCAAAGAACTGGAGACGAGCTGATAGCTCTCGACACAGGGGTGGTCATAATTATAGGAATTTCCGTAGAGGAAGTAATTATAGAAACTATCAGGGTTATCCGTCTTGGAGTCAACAAGATCATAATTACAGAGATACTCATTATAATGAATATGATAATGGTAACCAAGGGAACTATGACTCAAACCCAAATAGGGGTTACAATAGAGGTAACAATAACTACAGAGGTGATAATAACCGAGGTAGATCTCAATACAAAAGACATAAACCACATTTTCAGGCAAACTCTGCACAACAAGAGTCCAATGAAGCCTATAAACAGAGTAAAGATAATAATGATGCTAGTAATATGGCATGTGCCGCTTTTGATTTTGGGAGAGCATCTCAGTGCCCCCAATGCAAAACGCTATTTGAGCCAACCACAGTGTCTACTTTAAGCTGTGGCCATCCTCTTCCTGCTCTTCCGGCATCAGTCGCGCATGATGGAAGAGGTTCTCTTGTCTTACATAAGGGTTTAGTGAATAACAATCCAGTCTCTGTGCTATTTGATTCTGGATGCACCACAATTGGTGTTAGGCAGTCACTCGTAGATCCTTCCCGTGCCACTGGACAAGTAGTCAAATGTGTAACATTTGGCGGCACATTAGAGAAATACTCTACTGCTATCATTAGGATTGCTACTCCTTTCTTTACAGGAGATGTACACGCATGTCTTCTTCCGAATCCGATCGCTGACCTCATCATCGGTCGCATTCATGGAGTCAAAGAATGCACTCCGCAACAAATTTCCACGTGGGAAAGGCAAAACATGCAGATTGCTAACGCTGTAGTCACTAGAGCTCAGGCTCTTAATATGCCTCAAACTTCATCTATTGAAATAATGAAGTGCATAACCAAGATAATCCCTTGGTAATTTCTCGTGACTCGTTTATAAAACATCAAGAAGATGATCCCACTCTGAAGAAATTCTTCATTCTTGAAACTAAAGGTGATCCGAATAAAGACACAAGTCGTAAATCGTGGATTACAAAGAAGAATGGCGTACTTGTACGTATGGTTCAAGACTCCATTACGTCAAGTCATTCTCAAATCCTGGTTCCCAAGAATTTGAGAGTTAAAATTTTGCAGCACGCTCACGACTCTCAGTGTGCTGGACACATGGGTTTTTTCCCGTACTAAGTCAAGAGTCCTTGCGGCTTTCTTTTGGCCATTGGTAAACAAGGACATACGGATTTATTGTCGATCTTGTAAAGTATGTCAGGAAGTTAAATCCAAAGGTCCACGGCATGCTGCACCCATTCAGGCGGCGGACATTCCTATTCGGCCGTTCCAAAAAATGGCCATAGACATAATTGGTCCATTTAAGATCAAGTCTGCCAGAGGACATCAGTTTATCTTGACGTGTGTTGATATGTGCACACGTTGGCCAGAGGCTATTCCTCTGAAGAGCATTACTACTGCTGATATTGCAGATGCTCTGTGGCTTATATTTTCTCGTCTGGGGTTCCCCGGAGAGATATTGTCAGACCATGGCACCCAACTAATATCAGATACCATGTCTCAAGTAATGTCTACTCTGCAGATAGATAGATCTTTAAGTAGTATCTACCATCCAATGTCTAATGGTATGGTCGAACGCCTTAATAGAACACTTAAAAACTTACTGGGGAAGATAACTGAGGATCATCCTCAGGACTGGGACAGGGTTTTACCTGCGGCCCTCTTCGCTTACAGAGAGGTACCCAATGAACATACGGGATTTTCTCCCTTTGAACTCGTCTTTGGCGCGCGTCCGCGTGGCCCTATGTCGTTGCTTCACGATCTCATAACATCTGACAATATTGACGATGACACAAAGTCATCCTACGAATATGTCATCGCGTTGAGACAAAAGATTATCGAAGCATGCAAATTAGCAACTTCTTCTTCTGAATTTGCGAAACAGAAGGCAAGGCAATTTGCCAATAAGAAGAGATGCTTACGACAACTTTGTCCTGGTGACAAAGCATTTGTATTACTACCTTGTAGGGAAAACAGATTACTTATTTCTTGGAAAGGTCCGTACGATATAATATCGAAAATTTCCGATGTCGACTATATTGTCGATATTGATGGGAAGCATAAAACCTTCCACATCAATATGCTTACTGAATTCCATGAACGTCCGGATTATTTGCAACCCATTTTCCAAGCAACGGACAATTCTCCAGTACCACATGGTCATTACTCATCACTGTCCGTGATACAGGATGAGGAAACAAGTTTTTCAGATGTAAATCTTCCTCTTCCAATGATCCCACTTCATTCCAGTGAATCATGGAAGAACGTTACTGTCTCTCCTGATTTGTCTCTAGGAGAACAGCGACAAGTTTCAACTATGTTGCAAACATTTCAGGATGTACTCACTGACATCCCTGGACAAACGAATGTCATTCAACATGACATTGTTCTAACTGACCATACTCCTATTAGGATTAGACCTTATCCTATACCTATACATTTTCAAGCACAGGTCGAGAAAGAGTTGGATGAGATGATAGATTTGAAAATAATCGAACCATCCACCTCTGCATATTCTTCGCCGATGGTTATTGTGCGTAAAAAAGACAATAACATACGTCTTTGCGTTGACTATCGAAAATTGAATCAAGTAACTAAGTTCGATGCCGAACCTATGCCTTTACTGGAAGAGCTACTTACTCGACTCTCCAGATCTCATTTTTTCACTAAACTTGATTTGTCTAAAGGATATTGGCAAGTTCCTTTATCTGAACGCGCCAAACCTCTCACGGCTTTTTCAACACCTAGAGGTTTGTTCCAATGGAATTTTATGCCTTTCGGTCTTATGAACGCACCAGCTACATTCGTACGCATGATGCGCCGAATCCTATCTTATCGGTCAGATGTCATTGCATATCTAGACGACATCTGTCTTTTCAGCGATACTTGGGAAGATCACTATTCGGGGTTAGATGAATTGCTGTCTACTTTGCGTGAGCACAACCTGACAGCGAAACCCTCTAAAGCCTATATTGGTTTTAGCGAAATTTCTTTCCTAGGCCACCGAGTTGGTCATGGTTTCCTAAAGACAGAGGACCATAATACTAGTAAGATACTTAACATCTCAATCCCTAAGACTAAAAAAACAGGTGAGAAGTCTGTTAGGTCTTATTCAATTTTATGGCAGATTCATTCAGAATCTATCCTCTATCATGGCACCTCTCTCAACACTTCTAAAGAAAGGTTCGCCTAATGTGGTCCACTGGTCTCAGGAATGCCAATGCTCTCTCGATAAGATTAAAACACTGTTTTCAACACCACCTATTTTAGTGCTACCCACTAAAGATAAGACATTCGTTCTTCGTAGTGACGCTTCATCCACTGGGATTGGAGCGGCACTAATGCAAGAGTACTCTGGAACTCTGCATCCTGTAATGTATATTTCCAGAAAACTTAATGCGGCAGAAAGGAATTATTCGGTTTTAGACCGTGAGCTATTAGCTATGGTTTGGTCGATCCTCAAACTACAAAGATTCCTTCTAGGCGCACATTTCATAGTAGAAACCGACCAAAAAGCTCTTACTGCTATACAGAGTAAGAATTTGAAGAGCTCGAGGTCTACTCGATATGCAATTGCTCTTCAACCTTTTCATTTCTCTGTGCGAGCTATTCGTGGATCAGATAATGTGATGGCAGACATTCTGTCAAGATGCCCACATGATTCCACATAACTATTAGGGCTTAGACTTCTTGATATGTCTAGTTCTATAGTAGTTCCTTTTCTATATCATGATAGATACACATTTGTAATTTAATAATATAATGATTGTATCACTACATAGCGGTTCATTGATGATTATTCACCGCTGTGCTTTGATGATTTTTTTCTTCATAAATCATAAATTTAAGATATCTAATGCGAAATGATGATATGAATTTTTTAGGCATTGTGTAATTGCCAGAATTGTATTATACTTTGATGACACCTTCCTGGAAAAATATACTTGTAGAGAAATAATTTCTCTCAGTTTATGAGACACATTCTCACCAGTCGCTCCATAAGTCGACTTAGCCTCATATTAGGCGTTATAGGTATTCCTGATATTTTCATCTGCGCATTATTCATGCGTTGTGAGCCTATTGTACGTTGCTCCTAGATGTATTTCAAAAAAAAAAAATGTTCCATTTTTTTTTTCCCGGGAGGTGTGGTAAGACTGTTACGTGCAGTCTTTGATATCTTACAATATTATACATAGGTAATTTTTTAGTGCTTAAGGGAAAGTCATTATTGAGTTACTTCCCTTGAAAGTTGTGTCGGCTCTTTCGATCAAACTCCGCGGATAAATCCATTTTACTGCGATTTATTCGTTGTTTGGGTAATAATAGATTGTTCTTGCTTCAGAATATCTATGGCCTGAATTTATGTGTATTGTTTGTCTGAGTAGGACGAGTCTGTCTTATATCTGTATATCTTTACATATCTAAGTCGAACTATATGTTCTGTTGTCTCTAGAGAGGTCGAAAGCTATTCGGCGGATGTGTCGCTAGAGTGTGGTGTGATTTGGCTTCGTCCTGATAGGGACTGTGTGTTTTCCATGTCGGCCTGTCGCCGGGGAAAAAGTGATCTCAGTATTTGTGGGGAAAGTGATAGTCGTCTAGATCTATCGTGTATGCTTTGCCCCAGTGTTTAGTCGTATTGCCAAGGAATGGCAGAACCATATTTCTGACACCAAGGTAATAATAGACACTCTTATGAACTCTCGATCGAAGCCACCATTTTCGATAGTTACGATTTGAATGTCTAAGAGAATATATTTGACTCGATGAAAACGACTTCGATTCCTAGCAGCACTATATCCTGTAGATTGCAGTCAATTGTTCATGATCAAATCTACAGAGCAATGAAATGTTTTATGAATGACTAACTTTAGGACAGATTCATTATCTGTATCCAAACGTGAGTGACAGCTCACGAGTGAAGCCATCTTGGAACCAAAACATATAGTGACTTTCAAGAAGAGAAAAGGGATGCCCGTATTATCGCTTGATCAGTCCAGAGATCACTGCTACACATGAGAACCCATTGCTAGCGGTTCAATATTATTATATGGAAAAATATGTGCTGAACATTATGTTGAAGAATCGTCGCTAGACGAGATTAGGTTTAGAAGCCATCTGAAATGTTGTTTATAAGCTGACGTGCTCAGTCAGTGAAGTCAGATGATATATGTATGGGCGATACTGAGTGCTTGGCTACTGACAGTCCATTATACACTTATTCTACATGAGTGCCCATGTAACATTGCAAGACCATTTATCCACTGTACTATGATGTATTATGGCAACCTGTGATTTGTCACTATCTGTGCTGTCGAGTGTGTACGTCCAATTAAACTTTAGAAAAGGTACACAGTCGTTGGTGTCGATGACTTCCAGCCATACATGAGTGTGAGAAAAGAACATTTTTTGTCAACACCACGAACCTTTATCATCATTCGCACATTATACACTCAATCCATGTCTACACACCACTGCGTAGGTCAAGTTGACATTCCATACACTACAGTGGAGCAAACAACACCATAGAGATCTTATCAACTGATGATGATGATGATGTCTGCTTCCATCCACTTATATCTATCTTTTGGTGGATATCATTAACGGGAATAAAAATCCAACGTTATCAACTTTATCAGTTTGAAAGGCAGAAAATTGCAATAGTAGACTTTCTTACATAAAACTAAAAATCAAATGATCTGAATAAAAACACCCAGATACTATCACGTAAACATTTATGCTTTTACGGCCCGGAACTTAGTGAGATGCTGATCCTGTAGCAGATTTTGTAAAGTCTGGAAAATAGTGTGACACGGCATTTACAGACTCAGGTACCAGACATACGGCACCATCACATATTAGAGAACACAGCCTGTCACATTTTCACGGGCACACAAAATAACGATAAAAGAACTATTTTATTTTTGTTAAAACTCCGCTTGACACAGATTAGTAAAACTATAAAATGGTAACGGTAGTCCCATAGCAGATACTACCGTAGCGAAGTGAAGTGTTAGAGACTTCACTATACCAGGTCCAGCTTTGTGAGGTGGGGTGACTAGTTCCCTTCCTCGCTGCATTTGCCTTCCCTAACTCAAGAGCGGAGTCATGTACCCACCATCTACAGCTAAGCGTGACGCTACCAGATTTCGATCACTGAACCCGAGATTTTCAGATCTTAGTCGTTATCAACGCTACACTTGATTTGCCAGAGGCACTTATTTTTGAATGGCAACAGCGTTATGTTATAACCTGCAGACTTCAGACTAGGCTGACAGGAACGCGCCCCGCCACAAGAAGGCAATCACCTCAACGAAATCCAAAAATTAAAACAACATACACACTCAAGCATATGTAACATGCACATACATGGGCTAATACAAATGTATATATTTGTAGTGGTTTTTGATGTTATTGTATGTTTGTTATGTTACCTAGTGTACTGTATGAGGTCAGCTGTGAAGGCTCCTGAGATAAAAGTTTATGTGAATTACAGGAGGCCTTTCTGCTACCACTTACGACCTCAAGCAGACTTATTAGACTATTATGAATGTTAGCTACGTTAAAAAGTCTAGGGTACTGAAATGTAATGTGTAGTTAATATAATATACAGATACACACATGTAATCAATAAGTCTAATAATAATAATAATAAACTCTACAATACACTGAACTAACTCTGGCTGTTATAGTTTAAGTTTTAAAATCTTTTTAAATTTATTAGTTCTGAACCAATTTTTATTTTGGTCAGAACATGTGAAATGATATGGATTTATCAATGAACTGCATATATATATATGGCATAATCAAATGTAATTTGTGTACATAGGTATATTATAAGAATGGTTAATATTACTATTATCTATAATGTCTTGGGAAGAACTAGCACTGGATGTTTAGTTGGGGTGGCGTCATCACTCCCAATCTGTGACTATAAAGATCATTGTCCATTGACTTATAGACTGAAGTTAAATGTTATATTTCTCAGAAGAGTTATTTCTTTATTTGATGGTGGAATAGTTGTGAATCTCCAGCAGGCCAGGTTTTCACTTATCTCGCCTGTGACGATCTGGTATAGGATTCTTGTGGCCCACTCCTCTCCGTAGCTGGAGTAAAATATTAGGCTGCACAGACACCAATGTTAGGCGGCACAGACATCCGCTTGTGTACTCTTACAAAAGCATTTGGCACAACTTAAGTGCCAAAACAGAAACTTCTGAAACAAAATTTTGTGCCATGTGTCAGTACTCTATCTACTGCGCCACTCTTATACACAACACCACACAACAACATTACACAGACTGGGTCAGATCTCTCTGACCAACATAGCACTTCTCACCCAGTTGTTTTCAAATAGTACCAGTTCCCCAAGACTGCATTGCATCTGAGATATGTTCAATAGTTTCCTCTTTCATTCAATAAGATGGGTGATATGTTCCCACTGATCTCAATAATAGATCCGCCTTCCATAGTCTTAGTTAGGTGTCCATATATTATTTGTTTGTCTCTAGACCCTGAACTGCGGCTGGGGACCTAGATCAAGCACTTACTTGTCGTAATCATTTTTTATGATATGGCAGTATCAATCACTCAAAATATTAAAATAAACAAGATAAATGCTTTTATCCTTACCACAATTCAGAAGTGAGAACACAGTTATTTAATACTAGCAAAACTCAGCTGAGCTGCTGGCTAGAGTATGGCGTCCCACTGAATTTTATGTATTATTTCCTGGAAAACACCACTAGCCGTTAAGAACTGTGTTACAGGACAGACTTCTATCGAATGGCACAAATGTGCGTCTCTATCTCGCTAATATAAAAATGCGTTGGCCAATCAGATCAGAAGACTAAGCTTTTCAATTTAAATTTTGAAAATAAAGTCAAAAGTACATCTCAATTTTTCAAATGTATGTCGGTCACATTTTGGCTTTTCCCCAATTTCACTTGTTGTTTTGGACTAACTACATGTAAAATCTGCACAAACCTGCCTCTAAGTTATTTTTAGCCACTATCTACCGAGTTTGCCCCGCTAGTTTATTGCAGTTTGATTTTTGCATTTTTCTGTCTCAAGGACGCAAAAATGTAACTTTAGTGAAGTATGCACAAAAAACTGTTCTCTAGTCTGATAGGAACAATACGGTCTTTCGTCAATATCTTCCGTGTTATCTGTCCGTCTGTATAATTAAAAGTATATTATTTGTCAGCTTAAGATGGGCTATCAAACTAGCTAGGTTTTATTTTCATAACTTTATTATTAAAGAAAAACCTACTTTTCTCAAGGTTAGTTTTTGAAATTTGTTTTGAACCTTTGGGTATGGCATTTGCCGCTATATTCGAACAAAACAACCAAGTACGGTAAAACGTCCAAGATACGACTGTTTCTAACAAGAGCTAAGGTCTTTTTTCTACCAATTCATTACATTGTGTTAACTAGTGGCGTGATTTTTTTTTAAAAAACTACAAATTGCGTCTTTTTGCCTTTCTAGATTCAAACACGTGTTCAGACCGTCATAATGATTTTTATCTCCGTTTCCCTCCCGTCTAAAAGGGTACCGTTTCGTCTGCGTGTCTAACTAGTTAGTTTCAATGGCGGTAGGAAACGCGGGCATAGGCGAGCATGTATCCTAGTATCTTACGCATTATTTTATCCCTACATGTTATCTTACCCGTTATCTTTATAATTGGAGATATTTTAACGTTGTATCACGGTTAATTCATCACACATCTCCCCACTTGAGAACATGCACTAATGCAAGTTCCAAAACCAGTGATACACATAGATAAAATTACTCTCACGCCTGCCAACTACTCTAATTTTTATCACAGGGGTGCCTACTGAGGAAATCTGCACCGACATTCAATGACCCCGATATATATTCAATAATAAACTGATAAGGTTGCAACAATAAAGACCATCTTAACAATCTTGCATTTTCATGCTTGGCCTGAGATAAGAACACTAGGGGCTGATGATCCGTC
This sequence comes from Oreohelix idahoensis, assembly GCA_024509875.1. Lineage (NCBI taxonomy): Eukaryota > Metazoa > Mollusca > Gastropoda > Stylommatophora > Oreohelicidae > Oreohelix > Oreohelix idahoensis. The sequence goes on from JAMPIV010005313.1 coordinate 22,453, forward strand.
TGGACCACAAAAGTCCTACCATATAGATAGATTTGAAACTTTTTTATTGCCCAGATTAACGCTAAACATTCTTTTTCGCTTGTGGAATATCCTTCTCTCTCTTCGATCCTTAACCACCGACCGTCAAAGCAGTCAGTGGCCATCACGCCTAGTGGCGTCTTGTAGGGCAACAACAAATTGATTCCACTTTGCACGGTCGGTGGCCATCCTTCGTACAGTGCCCCAACTCTGGTTCATTCTTTGCATCTCAGCCTCTACAGTCCTCCGCCAAGTTGTTTTTGGTCGGCCTCTCTTTCGCTTTCCTTCAGGGGTCCAAAGCATAGCTGTTCTTGTGATGGCATCGGGGTCTCTTCTGAGGACATGACCAACCCAGCTCCAGCGTCTGCCAGCTATGATGGTATGCATGTCCTCTTGCTTGCTACGAGTAAGCAGATCTTGGTTGGTGATGGTATTCGGCCAAAAGATTCGGTGAATTTTTCTTAGGCATGTTGTGTGGAAAGAGGACAATTTTGACATTTCCTTCTCTGTGACTCTCCAGCATTCCGCACCATAGAGAAGCACAGAAAGCACGCAACTCTGGTATAATCTTAATTTTGTGCTTGTGCTGTATTGGGAGGACTTCCAGATGTTATTTAGGCTAAAGAAGGCTGTTCTTGCCTTATTCATTCTGATGTTGATGTCTTTGCCTGCCCCACCGTCTGGTTTTACTATGCTTCCTAGGTATGTGAAGGTATCTGTCTGTACCAGTTGCTGATTCCTTACTGATATGGGCTCAGGGTTGCTCACATTGAGCGTCATGACCTCAGACTTCTTTAAATTGATGTTCAAGCCCACCTGCTGGCTAAATTATTAAGTCTATCCGTTTTTTCCTGGATGTGTTGATGTGAATGTGCCAGCAGTGCAATGTCATCTGCATATTCCAGATCTTCCAATGTTGAAAATGTAGTCCATCTTATTCCTCTTGGACTGCCCTCTGTTGTCTGGCGCATCACCCAGTCTATGACTGTTAAAAATAGAGTGGTTGATAAGGGGCATCCCTGTCGTACTCCTGTCTTCACCTCGAAGGTTAGGTTGCTCTGCCCAACACTACACGTAAAGTTGGCATAGAGGCTTTTTATGATTGACACTATGCAGCTTGGAATTCCATAAGCCCTCAGTATTTTCCATAAACTGTCCCTATGTATGCTGTCAAAAGCCTTTTCAAAATCAACAAAATTTATGTAAAGCTGTCTTTGCCATTCTGAGCACTGCTCTATAAGGTTCCTGAGAGTGAATATATGGTCTACACATCTTCTGTTCTTTCTAAATCCTGCTTGTTCTTTCCTCAGTTTGTAGTCTACTGCCTTTGAAATTCTCTGTATAATTATCCTGCCTAGTATTTTGCTGGGAACTGAGAGAAGAGTGATTCCTCTCCAATTATTGCAGTCTGAAAGATCTCCCTTCTTGGGCAATTTGACAATTATTCCTTTGTTCCACTCTGATGGTGTTGTCCCCGTTTTCCACACTTGTGCAAATAGTGGTTCTAATAGTTCTGCTGCTAGCTCAGGGTCTGTCTTAAATAGCTCTGCATTTAAGTTATCATGGCCGGAGCTTTACCGTTCTTTAACCCTTTGATTGCTGTGATGATTTCTTCTTTTCGTGGAATGTCTGTATTTACATCTAGATCGTTTTCAGCCTCAGGAACATTCAATTGTGTCTCTGGTATTTCCTTGTTCAGAGTTTCTCTGAAGTGCTCTGCCCATCTTGTTTCCTGTCCCTCTGCTGTCTTAATGAGATTTCCTTGCTTATCTCTTACTAATGTAATGTTGTTTGCACCTTGTTTTCCGCTGATGAATTTAGTTATTTTGTATACTGTGCTTTGTTCATTTCTCAGTGCTGCCTCTTCTGCCTGTTTTGCAAGATCGTCTAGGAAATTCCTTTTGTTGGCTCGGGTTTGGCGTTTAACTTCCCTGTCCAGTTGACTGTACTGTTCGCTATATAGTTGCTTTAACCTGGGGGACTTCGCTTCTGTTTTCTTTCTTTTCATTTCCTTTCTCATCTTTATGGTGTTTAGTGTTTCTGGTGTTATCCAGTCTTGCTTCTTCCTTTCCTGGAATCCTAAGCATGATTTGCTACTTTCCTTATATATTGTTGAAATGGTGTTAAAATTCTGGTCTATATCATCAGTCAATGTCTTTTCCTGGCTTTTGGCAAATTGATATCGTTTCTTAATGTCGGCCGCAAAAGCTTTTCTGGTAAGGGGGTCCTTCAATTTGCTGATGTCAAACCTTTTCTGTGTAGTTACAGTTGGTCCAGCCCTTCTTAGTTTCACTTTCAGTTTTGCAACTACTAAATGGTGATCGCTTCCCACATCTGCACCTCTTCTTACCTTCACATCTTGTAATGCATGTCTCCATCTACCGTTAACCATGATGTGGTCTATCTGGTTTCTGTCCCGACCATTTGGTGATTCCCATGTTAACTTGTGAATTTCCTTATGTGGGAAAAGTGTTCCTCCAATGACCAGGTTGTTTATGCTACAGAAACTTATTAGCTTATCCCCATTTTCGTTTGCTATTCCGCTGCCGCATTTCCCCATTGTTCTTTCATTATATGTATTGTGTGTACCAACTTTCGCATTGAGGTCTTCCATTACTATAACAAGATCATATCTAGGTGTGTCCTCCATTTCTTTCTGCAGTTGTTGATAGAATTCATCCTTGACCTCCTCATCGCTATCATTCGTTGGTGCGTAGCATTGTATTATTGTAGTGTTGGTGAATCTCCCTCTCAATCTCAATCGTATCAGTCTGTTGTTGATGGGTTTCCATTCCAGTAATGTCCTTTCTATCCCTTTCTGTAGAATAATGGCTACGCCTTCACTGTGCTGTCCATCCTCTCTTCCAGAGTAAAGTACTGTTTCTCCTGTTGCTGTTTTAACTTTTCCTGCCCCTGTCCATCTGCTCTCACTTATCCCCAGAATGTGTAACCTATAGTTTCTCATTTCTGCCGTGACCTGTCTTAGTTTACCTGTCTCGTACATTGTCCTGACATTCCAAAATCCTATTCTTGTATCCTGTTTTGCGGTCAGGACATCCGTTTTCATGTCAGTGGCTTCCTTTCGGCTTTCACCACTGACAGTCATACGAGCCACAGACTCCGAATGTCCATCCCGCAGCAAAGTTTGTTCATTTGATGTTGTTTCCGTAACTTCATTATTTTTTTTACATAGACAGGGGTGTCAGCCCTATGCTAAAACCCCCAACCTGGAGGACCAGGGTACCAGCTTTTGTCTGACCCCTACCCACACAGACCAGTCCAGCTTGGTTAAACCTACCAGGAGTAAAACTCCCACTGGCATAGCTCTGGGGATTGTCAGGGTACGCAAGCTGCCATACCGCTACAAGGTATAGGTACCATTGATGGCAGGGAATATCCTTGCTCCGCTTTATTCAACTTGCGGCTTGCATAAGCGACTGGGTTCAGTTCCCCATTGGGTGAAGATGACCTTTGCAACAGAGCCGCCCCCAGGCCTACATTACTTGCATCTGTTCTCACCACAAAGTCCTGTGTCAAATCAGGCAATTTGAGAATAGGCTTGCTAGTGAGTTTTTCCTTTAACTCTTGGAATGCCAATTCACATTGCGCAGTCCAAACAATTTTATCTGGATTTCCTTTGCGAGTCAGATCAGTCAGAGGAGCACATACAGAGTTAAAATTTTTGATATATTTTTGGTAAAACCCACATAACGACACGAATGATCGCACGTCTTTTTTTTGTTTGTGGTCTAGGTGCTCTCTCCAGTTTTTCCAAGTTCTTGGGGTCAGGGGTCATGTTACCCTGATATACAGTGTGTCCCAAGAATTCCAACTCTTTGCATCCAATACAACATTTTGTTGGTCTAGCAGTTAAGTTCGCTTCCCTAAGCCTATCAAATAACACTTTCAGAGAGTTAATGTGTTCTTCAAATGTCTCTGTGGTGAAGAGAATATCATCCATGAAATTCGTGATACATGGATTATTCAGGGGATCCAACAATTTGCGCATCATCCTTGAAAATACACTCGGAGCATTTTTCAATCCGAATGGTAGCATGTTGAATTCATAATGTCCTTCCGAGGTGCTAAAAGCTAAATAAGGTCTAACTTCAGGCTTCACTGGAATCTGGTAATAGCCTTTACTAAGATCCACCTTCGAAAAGTATTTTGCCTTGTTCAGTCTGGCAAATAACTGTTTTGTGTCTGGTAATGGATCCACTTGTCCTTCTGTGACAGCATTCAGTTTCCTGTAATCTATGCACAGTCTATGTTCCCCAGACGGTTTCCTCAACAAAACTACACTGGAGCTAAAAGATGATTCACTGTGTGAAATAATCCCCTCTTTCAACAAATAATCTATTTCTTCTTTCAATGCCTTCTCCTTCGCGAACGGAACAGAATAGGCTCTCATACAGATTGGGTTTGAGTCTACCAGCTTCATGTCATACTGTATCAAATTTGTATGTCCTGGTTTATCTGTTAATACATCTGTATGTTCCTCCAGAACCTGTTGAACTCTCTCCCTCTGATTTTTAGCCAGGTGCTTACTGACTTTTACTTGTGCAGCTGTCTCACAGGGATGTAATGGGTATTCGTGTGAGGTGAGTGGTTCCTTTTTCATTTTAGTGGCGATAGCCAAGGTCAGTAAGGGGGTGCTTTCCTGGAGTGGTCTGTCCAGATACTTCTTTAAAAGGTTTACATGATATACCTTCTCCTTCCCCTTTTTGTCAATTTTATAGTTTGTTCTAGACACCTTCTCTAGAACCGTATATGGACCTTGCCATCCAATTTGTAATTTATTCTGGCTGCCGGGTAGTAGAAGAAGCACCTTCTCTCCCACAGCTAGTTCTCTGTCCTTTGCTTTCCTATTAAAATACGCTGCATGTTTCTTCCTGGCTTGTCTCAAATTATCATTTGCCAGTTTCCATCCAGCTTTCAGACGAGTGGTCAGTTCGTTCACATATTGATATGATGAGGTAACAGTCTCTTCTGCGTTCTCATCTGTCCAGGTCCTTAATAAAGCTTCTAGTGGACCTTTTATTGGCTTCTCAAATATCAGAGTTGCGGGAGCCATCCCGGTTGAACTATGTGGTACCTCCCGATACGCAAACAACGCGGCGGGCAGAAATTGATCCCACAGATCCGGTTTTTCATGTGCCAGCTTCATCAGGATAGAAATGAGAGTCCCATTGAACTTCTCTACCTGGCCGTTCCCTTGTGGATGGTACGGACTACAATGAAAGTGTCTGGCTTGAAATAGCTTAAAAACTTCTTCCGTTAGTTTCCCCTTGAACTGTGAGCCATTATCAGTCAAGATTTGATGCGGGAATCCTAATCTTGTGAATATTATATATAGTGCCTCTGCTACATGTTTTGAATCAATTGATGGCAGGGCTACCGCCTCTCCCCACATAGAACAAGTGTCCACCAGAGTAAGGATGTAACTGTTCCTCCTCTTGGTCCGAGTGAGAGGTCCCACAATATCCACTGCAACCCTCTCAAAAGGTGTTCCCACTATGGGCATTTCCCCTAGAGTTGCAGGAGCAGTCCAATGCTTTGGAGCTACCCTTTGACATTCTGGACAGGATTTGACATATCTTTTTATATCCTCCGTTATCCCTGGCCAGAAGTAATGACAAGCTATACGCTGTCCTGTGCCGCTGATCCCCATGTGACCACTGAAGGGAATCGCATGCCCGAGTTCCATCACTTTATCCCTATATGAAGTGGGATTAAACCAGCTGGTTGTGACCATTTGTTCCAGTTCCGGCCTTCCTGTAGATCAATTTGTTCTTCATAAAGTACTCTCCCTTGCTTGGAGGTGTGTGGCATTTGGGCAATTTTTTTAAAACATGGCTTGAGTGTCCTATCCTCAGCCTGCGCCTTCCTCATCTCTTCTGGATGAGCATTTATAGGTTCACCTTCTTCCTCCTTTTTCTGTGATCTGGTCTGCACTGTCGCCATGATCACAGGTCTCTCGGGATTCCCCAAGAAGACGTACCTACACCCCAATATCAGAGGGTAGATTGGTTCATCTATCACTGCTGCTCTGATTTCTCCTTCCACATAGCGAGTTTTCACCGTTATCCTTGCGATGGGAAGTGTCATGAGTGGTATGTCCTTAGTCGCCCCTTGTATTTCCACTGTTTCTGTGGTATACTGACTTGGGTCCACTAGGCTAGACTTCACAACTGAATCATAATCCAAACCTGTATCATATAGGCACCTTGTGGTGACCCCATTACAAATAACATCCTCACAAACTGGGGGGTGATAAGGTTCCTGCTGTCCATTAGGATTAACCTTTAATCTTTGATTCCCCGATTTCATTGCAGCAATGTTTGAAGGTTTCCTTTTACAAAATTCGGTGTTATGGTTGTCTTTCTTACACCATTTGCACCATCTCTTTCCTTGGTTAAACGGTTTTCTTTCATTATATTTTTGGTCATTGAACTGTGAGTTTCTGTCACGATAATCATTTCGTGGCCTATCAAAGTTTGTCCTGCCTTTATTACCTTGTTCTCTGTTATCAAATCTACTAAATTGCTGTGGAGCTTTAAAATTTTCTATGTGCTTCTTTTTAGTGCCACTTACCTCTGCCTGGGCTGCCTGATACCTCTCAGCGACATTTAAAACCTCCCCAACCTCTCTGCACCTTGTTCCATGAGAAATTTTCTCAGGTCTGGAGCCATGGACTCTCTTAATTGCTCTATCATGATCATCTCTTTAAGATCTTGGGTCTTCCCCAGAGCAGTCCATTTCTCCAAATAGGTTTCCAGTCTGGCAGAGAATTGGTGGTATGTCTCCCCAGACAACAGCTTGGCATTTCTAAACTTCTTACGATAGAATTCACCATTCTTTTCATATCTCAATAACAAAGCCTGCTTTAGCATGTCATAATTGTCTTGGTCGTCTCTATTCATCTTAGCAAAGACTTCATAAGAAGTACCTCTAAGCCCTTGTGATAACTTAAGACTCCACCTCTCTCTCTCTAACCCATACGTAGTAGCTAATAATTCGAATCTACTGAGGTAGCCCTCGATGTCATCGTCTTTCTCAACAAAATGGTCTAAATGAAACCCCATAGCTGAGGTTGAGGCTCCCTGACTAGGCGTAGCATCTGAGGCAAAAGGGCTGGCACCATTTTCAGGAGCATGGCCTTGTAATTCCAGCTCCCTTAGTCGTAATTCGTGCTCCCTTTGCAATCTTCTATCTTCTGCTTCCCTTTCGGCAGTCAATCTATTATCTTCTGCCTCCCTTTGCTGTCGTTTTTCTTCTGCCTCCAATGCTTTTGCCTCCTTGTCAGCCTCAATCTGCAACCTCTTAAGTTCTTTATCAGCTTCAATTTGTAACCTCTTCTCTTCAGCTAACCTCCTATCTTCCCTTTCAATATACTTGTCACATTCTGAAGTTACGTACTGAATTAAAACCTGACCCTCCATGTTCATCTCCCTCGCCGTCAGCACAGCAGCCGATCTAAATTTTGCTAGATCTGCCATACTTTAATATACAAATTAACAATGACCAAGGTAATTCTAAGTATATAATGACTAAGGTAATTCTAAGTATATAATTACCAAGGTAATATATTAATTAATTAATCAATTAATTACCACTGGCTGTGAAGATTCATCAACTTTTATTTTCCACTTTTTATTTTAAGGGACACTTTTAAATTTATACAACTCTGTCCCCACTAGTTTAATTCCCACACCAGGAGATCCTACTATCTTTGATAAACTTAATCCCCGGACAAGACCCCAATATTTGTAGTGGTTTTTGATGTTATTGTATGTTTGTTATGTTACCTAGTGTACTGTATGAGGTCAGCTGTGAAGGCTCCTGAGATAAAAGTTTATGTGAATTACAGGAGGCCTTTCTGCTACCACTTACGACCTCAAACAGACTTATAAGACTATTATGAATGTTAGCTACGTTAAAAAGTCTAGGGTACTGAAATGTAATGTGTAGTTAATATAATATACAGATACACACATGTAATCAATAAGTCTAATAATAATAATAATAATAAACTCTACAATACACTGAACTAACTCTGGCTGTTATAGTTTAAGTTTTAAAATCTTTTTAAATTTATTAGTTCTGAACCAATTTTTATTTTGGTCAGAACATGTGAAATGATATGGATTTATCAATGAACTGCATATATATATGGCATAATCAAATGTAATTTGTGTACATAGGTATATTATAAGAATGGTTAATATTACTATTATCTATAATGTCTTGGGAAGAACTAGCACTGGATGTTTAGTTGGGGTGGCGTCATCACTCCCAATCTGTGACTATAAAGATCATTGTCCATTGACTTATAGACTGAAGTTAAATGTTATATTTCTCAGAAGAGTTATTTCTTTATTTGATGGTGGAATAGTTGTGAATCTCCAGCAGGCCAGGTTTTCACTTATCTCGCCTGTACGATCTGGTATAGGATTCTTGTGGCCCACTCCTCTCCGTAGCTGGGGTAAAATATTAGGCTGCACAGACACCAATGTTAGGCGGCACAGACATCCGCTTGTGTACTCTTACAAAAGCATTTGGCACAACTTTAGTGCCAAAACAGAAACTTCTGAAACAAAATTTTGTGCCATGTGTCAGTACTCTATCTACTGCGCCACTCTTATACACAACACCACACAACAACATTACACAGACTGGGTCAGATCTATCTGACCAACATAGCACTTCTCACCCAGTTGTTTTCAAATAGTACCAGTTCCCCAAGACTGCATTGCATCTGAGATATGTTCAATAGTTTCCTCTTTCATTCAATAAGATGGGTGATATGTTCCCACTGATCTCAATAATAGATCCGCCTTCCATAGTCTTAGTTAGGTTTCCATATATTATTTGTTTGTCTCTAGACCCTGAACTGCGGCTGGGGACCTAGATCAAGCACTTACTTGTCGTAATCATTTTTTATGATATGGCAGTATCAATCACTCAAAATATTAAAATAAACAAGATAAATGCTTTTATCCTTACCACAATTCAGAAGTGAGAACACAGTTATTTAATACTAGCAAAACTCAGCTGAGCTGCTGGCTAGAGTGTGGCGTCCCACTGAATTTTATGTATTATTTCCTGGAAAACACCACTAGCCGTTAAGAACTGTGTTACAGGACAGACTTCTATCGAATGGCACAAATGTGCGTCTCTATCTCGCTAATATAAAAATGCGTTGGCCAATCAGATCAGAAGACTAAGCTTTTCAATTTAAATTTTGAAAATAAAGTCAAAATTACATCTCAATTTTTCAAATGTACGTCAGTCACATTTTGGCTTTTCCCCAATTTCACTTGTTGTTTTGGACTAACTACATGTAAAATCTGCACAAACATGCCTCTAAGTTATTTTTAGCCACTATCTACCGAGTTTGCCCCGCTAGTTTATTGCAGTTTGATTTTTGCATTTTTCTGTCTCAAGGACGCAAAAATGTAACTTTAGTGAAGTATGCACAAAAACCTGTTCTCTAGTCTGATAGGAACAATACGGTCTTTCGTCAATATCTTCCGTGTTATCTGTCCGTCTGTATAATTAAAAGTATATTATTTGTCAGCTTAAGATGGGCTACCAAACTAGCTAGGTTTTATTTTCATAACTTTATTATTAAAGAAAAACCTACTTTTCTCAAAGTTAGTTTTTGAAATTTGTTTTGAACCTTTGGGTATGGCATTTGCCGCTATATTCGAACAAAACAACCAAGTACGGTAAAACGTCCAAGATACGACTGTTTCTAACAAGAGCTAAGGTCTTTTTTCTACCAATTCATTACATTGTGTTAACTAGTGGCGTGATTTTTTTTTTTTAACTACAAATTGCGTCTTTTTGCCTTTCTAGATTCAAACACGTGTTCAGACCGTCATAATGATTTTTATCTCCGTTTCCCTCCCGTCTAAAAGGGTACCGTTTCGTCTGCGTGTCTAACTAGTTAGTTTCAATGGCGGTAGGAAACGCGGGCATAGGCGAGCATGTATCCTAGTATCTTACGCATTATTTTATCCCTACATGTTATCTTACCCGTTATCTTTATAATTGGAGATATTTTAACGTTGTATCACGGTAAATTCATCACAGTATGCACGGTTATTTACATAGGTGAAGGGCCACAGAAAATAAGATATCCCCCCCCCCCTCCTCGAAATTGCGAATTTTTAAAAATTTTAAAGTATGTACCAGTTATTTTTATATCATTCAATTTTGCTGTCCCATAATTTGCCACCCTAAAGCGCCTGCTTAGTTCGCCTTACGGTAAAACTGATCCTGATTGGCCATCATTAAAAATTGTCCTTATTCTTTTATCCATGCGGCAGAGTTAGTTGCTTATCCTTTACAGGACGTGGCAATCAACCCAGCTTTTATTGGCTGTTTGTGATTTTTCTAGGCAATTTTTTCATTCAGTAGTTGCCATTGCTTTCTGAACGGTACGGCGCTTATACCATTGTTAAAAATCCACACAAAGCGATCTGCTACCAAACCGCCTGCAGCAGGTTTCGAACCTGGTATATCTGGATTATGAAACTGCGTTCATATCCATTAGGCCACAGACGCCGACATGCGGCAGAAGAAGCATAAAATATCCCAAAATCAAATATGAGAAGGAAACTACGCGGTCAGGAAAGACCAAAAACAAACAGGCGAACCAATTCAGCACAATGAACTGGTCAAGAAGTCATGAAAACGTTTCAATGGAGGCCTGTCTTGTCACGGGGAGACCGAATGTACAGAACAACAATTTCACTGAACAAGATTCTCCCTTAATCTATCTCCTGTACGAACATTTTTTTAAAATGAATACAAGTTACACGTTAAGGGAAGTATTCATTTAGCGCAGACGAAAAATAGACCAAAAGAAAAACATGCAAAGAACGGAAAACTGAAATGATTATAAGGAGGAATAAAAAGCTACAACCATATCAATGAAAAATATATTTTATTATATTTTTGGTGCAATAATATATACCACGTCTTTAAAATACAGGCAGATGGACAGACAGACAGGAGAAAGAAACATAATTATGCAGACCCCTATTACATATACTTCATAATTTCTGGTATAGATATCCAGGTTTTACCTAATTATGTCTAATATATATATATAAATAGACAGGCAGGCAGGCAGGCAGGCAGACAGACAGACAGACAGACATACATACATACCTGACTATGTCTAATCTACAGTTGACTGTCAGAACGTCTATCATCATTATTATTTTCCTTATATGGAGCATGGGGCCACCACTTCTGCTGGGGCCCTTATAGGAAGCCTGCCCCTAGCATTAAACATGCCCTTGCAGCAGTGGTCTTTGTAGTAATTTATTTCACATGATGAGGTTGTCAGCTTCGTGCAGAACCTCATATTTAGTCGCCTTGTACGAGTTGCCTGACGGGGTAGACGCCCTATCCTATTTTTCATTTGTCTTTAAGAGACCCATGGGAACCACACAGGGCGGTATGTTTTTTTATGGTTGAAATGAAAAACAGTGGACCGTGTGTTCCATACGCCTCAAAAAAGAATTCAGACTCAGTAATAGGGGTAAAGATTAGGGTTAGGTTTAGGAATCCTAAAGCTAACCCTAAACCCTAGCCTTAGTCATATCCCTAACGAGATCGGCGAATTATTTGTTTGACATAAAAAAATACGACTCATTGTGCTTCATTGCAACCTGTTTTTATAAATACAAAGTATTCCTCTTCGCAAGAGTCAGTATCCAATGATGATATGTCCAGAAAAGCTTGTAGTGAGTCACTTGAACGTGACTTTTTAAGCGAAAGCTGGCAATTTGCTGTGTCGATGAAATTCGTATAATTTCGGTAGAGTAAGTTTGTTGTGCCGGATTTCAGTAATGAATTGTGTTCACCAGCGAAACTTGTAATAAGTCACTTGAATGTGACTGTGACGGATGAAAACTGAAGTCCCTGAATTGATGAATGATAATGGTAGTACCCTCGAATAGCATCAGTACACTTGAATATTGTTGTAATTTTATCGTCAACGTGGAATCCTACCACGCGTGCAAATTAGTATGCACATTTCCACGTGGATTTTCACCACGAGGGCTAATTAATATGTAAACAGTTATCATGCGAGGATCCAGGAGTTTCGTTGTGTCTTAGGTTTAGTTAACCACACCTACAGCCTATCTATAGAGCTATGAGCATCAGCTAATTTCTCGTTCTTTTCTGCCACCCCTTCAAGAAGGCGTTGCCAAGAGGAGACGTAAGCGGCCAGTATCAAAAGACTGTCGTGGTCCCAGAAGAACGAAGCAGTTTTTCACACCTACGGTTTACATGTTTAAATTTCTGCCGGACCGAGAGATACAGGGGGAAATCGAACGAAGGAGAGACGGGGAAAGTCTAGCGGCAAAACAGAAAAGTTCCCTGATTTCAAATAAGGTGTGAATCTTCGCATGTGGCTATCACTTTTCAATTCATTAACTATATATTGGCATCACCGAAAATGCAGTTTATCATTCGTTGCCCAGAGATTTGAAAGAGTACTAGCTTATAGTAGAATCTAACAAGATTTCTTTTGGATTTTCTTCTATATTGCAGTCTAATTCATTCTGTGCTACGGTAAAATATATTAGTCTTGAGATTCGGTAGTTTAGTTCCTTCATTTATTTCACTGGATTTTTATGTTAATTTAAACCTATTAAATAACCTCATCGCAAAGTTTTCCAGTCGCAAATTAAATAATATAACTATCCGTTATTTTCCGAGAAATAGATGTGCAACATAATTTTTAAACGCTAGGCGAGTGAAATTGTTTAATAACCATAATTCTATTTCATCTTGCGTAAATTTGGAGTAATTAACTGTTCAAAGCTAGTGTGAAAAAACAAACGATACATTAGCTAGTCACTCGTGTAGTCTTTAAATATAAATAATTTAATACCGGAGTGATTTTACAGATCTTACCGATTACCGCGGGTGTTAGAAATAACTATAGTAGTATTACCTGCTTTATATATTCTCTTTATACAGGTGATCAGACCTTGCGACCCAACGGTTTTATTATATAGAGAGTCATGTTCAGATGGCTTATGGCATCCCAGTATTGTTCCAAACATAATAACATTGACTATACCAAAATCTGACTGTCGGAGACCCTTATAAGTCCACCTTCTAAACCCAGTAGAGCGGTTAAATAACCAGAACGGTCAATTGTTCACTTGTGTTAAAAATTTAACTGGAACGGGACAATGCCAGATATATTATATTAAATCATATAAAGTTCCCTGGCCTGATGAGGCAGGACTGACAGCACGAAATCTATTTAATCAAAACCCATATGACAGTAAAAACAGTGTTCCTAACACCAACTATACAGAGAACAGTTTCAGCTATTCATTCAGAGAACAGCCGGGTGGTAACATTCTGCTGTTGGAGATATTTGAGATATTTCCCAGTCATTACGACAGAATCCTAGAAAAAAACAAACTTATTCCCAATTAAATACCTGCAGTCTGACGGAAAATCCTTGCCAGGAAAATTATAATCAACACACAATTTCAGCGAACTCTCCGAGCGATATTAGCAGTAGCTATACGGAGTTTTCTGGGGCTGGACTGGACAAAATAACAGGACATCTAATAGTCTTTGTTTAAGAACTGTGTGCGATTTAATTCTATGGACGTATGCAGCCGACTGAGGGGTAAGTCTGAATGGATGTGAGCGCTCACTGCATGAATGTACAGCGTGGAAACTGAACGAAAGAATTTAATGTACTTAAGTTTACTACTAATATAACCCCTTCATTTTTTAATCTATTCTCTCACTAAGTCTGAAGGCCCACGGGAAAGTTAAATTAAGGACATATCCTATATACCCGTCCCGTCTACCCCACTCCCATTTGTCAATCAATTGTTTGATTTGTTGGGTAAACACACCTCGGGTGGGATCATTTTCCTGGTTTTTCCGTGTCCCAAAAGGGAAGGTCTATGAGAGATATATATTGTTTATTTATTTTTCCTTTATGTAACCATAATTTCACCTGATGACATGATAACGATGTATTAACTGTTGTAACCAAATGTTCTTCTACATATATAATAAACCTACTATATATCCTTAAATCTATTAGTTTTGGTCAAACAACCTCCCCTGCCCATTATATGTGCCCATAGTCACCTGTTTGTTTCTACGTATGTACGTATTTATGTCACAAAATTGTTTGTGTGTGCATACGAGAGGATAGTGTATTAGAATCAGTATCTGGTGAAATAATACTTCTTCATTTTAGCGTGTCGTGCTATATAGGTGAGTTGAGCAATCACTCAACCCAAGACAGTATGTTTTTTACACTCTGTATTCCTCGTAAACAGGACTATTCTCACACCTTTCTCTCACATAGCTTTCACTATCTCACCCCTGCTCGATTGGGACCATAAAAATAAAGCCTGTATAAAACTCACGACAGTGACTATGAAAGCTGATAATTGTGTTCAGCAGCGAAACTTGTAATAGTTCACTTGAATGTGACGTTCTAGTGAAAGCTGATAACTGCGATGACCATTGCACTACACTGGGATCAGATGACTTCAACTGGAAACTTTCGTTATCTTTCTAATGTCAGTATTTTACCTTTTTCGGGGGATCCATTTTTTGTATTGTTCGATGTAAGTGGTGCTACTGCAGGTCAACTTTGCCATATACTTTTACAGAACTTCATATTCTGTTTTTTTTTAATTTTTATTTTTATTTTATTTATAAGAATGCATTGTAACTAGTTTGGAAAAAAAGTAGTTTTTAAAGAAGGCGCAGTCTTAAGTTCCTCAAATAGTTTCCAGCGAAAGATAATTAGTTCTTCACTTCGAGCGCGTCAGGGATTTGTAGAGATTGAAGATCGTTAAATATTGGAGTGCCCTGTATATCTGGAGGTCAGTCAACTTTAGCTGTAGAGGGAAAAAACACTACGGAGAAGGAGAGAATGGAGAATATTGGGACATAACCTTATTGCGCTGGCTGACTGAGAAAGAGAACAAACTGTCGTAAAGCACCGCCTAACATTAAGGCAATTCACGTAAAAACTTTAACACGATTTGAGGCAGAACTTTGGACATTAACTAGTTACGGGTGGAAAGAGCGAACCAATTAGTAAAGTATACATTATTTCGCCGAAACACAGAAAATGCAATTTCAAAATACTAAAGCTGTGTACTGTAACACAGACCTATCCAAAGCAGACTACGGTCAACTGGAAATAGAAATAGTCGTGCCCGCATTAAGTAAAATATTAACATTCGACCAATAAGTTGTTTACATTTGTACATACACCCTAATGTAACCGACGTCATTGCTTCTAGGTTGAAGGTGGCATGCCAAATCAAAGCAAACTTCTTGTCTAAAAATAAATAGCTCTCGTAAAATACAATGCTTCCAAGTAATAGCAAAATAAACATTTACAGCCGTATTTATAGCAAAAATTCAGACATTTTAAAGTGCGGCACCATTACCCCGCAGTTAATATGCACAGACTCACTAGCAGTACAAGTACTACAAGGCAGTCGTCGCTCAAGCACTTCACCAGCAACTCAAACATAGGAAATACTGTCGCATGTTTGGTGTGAAAAGAAATGAGGCCACCAATGGGAATGCTAAGATGGGAATAAACAGTAAAGTAAGGCTCATAACCGATTTTAGTATCTCAGAGAGTGAATGCCTCATTCAGGTTTCCATACTGAAGGATTTCAACATAGAAAGAAAGAAAGAAAGAAAGAAAGAAAGAAAGAAAGAAAGAAAGGAAGGAAAGAAAGAAAAGAAGGAATGAAAGAAATCAGCCTCAAAAGCTATGTAGTTTTAAAAAAGACGCAAGATAAAAGGTGAAATTAACTCTTCCTGTTCCAGACGGTTGTTATAGTTTTTACCCTGATTGTTTCCGCAGCGGATGTTTTAAAGCAAACAATAACTTCACATAAAAATTAATCACAATACATATAAAATCGTAGCAAATTCAATGAAGCATATTTGGAGGTGTTATAAGTCTACGAAGCAATAAATAAGATTGTTTCTTATGGTGTAAAGGACAGGGCCGAGAAAATCTGATTATAACCAAACATGCGTATCCGGTGTCTCTTGGGAGAATAATGTACTACAATTGTAGTATGGAAACACATATCGTGATGTGTCACGGGTTCCTCCCCTTGCTTTCTGCACTAGTGGTTCAGCAGAGGCCAAAACCTAGAGTATCTAATGTGGGTCTTCAAAGGTATCTCCTTCGCACAAGATTACTCTTGGCACAGTTGTAGATAGATGGATAATGATGCTTCTACCTCGAGGGAGTTTTCACAAGATATTTCAGAAGTCAAGCACAATGCTGAATGCGTCTGAGCACGTTAACTTTTTATCTGACCCGCCGCCTTTTGTGAATACGTATATTGTATGATTTAGCTCGTTCAAGCCCCCAGCTGACTTAATTCAGCGAAATTCCTCTTATTAGCG
This sequence comes from Oreohelix idahoensis, assembly GCA_024509875.1. Lineage (NCBI taxonomy): Eukaryota > Metazoa > Mollusca > Gastropoda > Stylommatophora > Oreohelicidae > Oreohelix > Oreohelix idahoensis. The sequence goes on from JAMPIV010005313.1 coordinate 38,935, forward strand.
TCATACGTATGCCTTTCTCTCTGTACTGATTTTTATTTTTTTTTTCTTACGCCCGCTAATACTCGAGGCGAAATCTCAGGTTATTATTAATGTCTAACGTGACATTGATTTTACGTGAGTATCCCTTTTTTTCTTGTACAGAGACAGGTGTCCCTCGCCATTCAGGCAGATACTCGCCGATTTCGGAGGTTCCTATTAGAGCTGGGTCGGCTCAGGAGCCGCCAATCCCTGGTCGACGACACTCCTTCAAATGTCCTCGCCAGGTCTCGATTTAATCCAGTTCAAATCCCGGTCGACGAAAAATCCTCAAATGCCGTCGCCCGGGTTTGATCCTGGATCACCCGGTCGCCAGAGCGGTGTGGTAACCACTACGCTAGCGCGGCTCCTCTGTATTGATTAATTCAACTATGAATTTGTCAAAATCAACATATACTAATTTAATGATCAATTACTTTAACACTTGTAAATAAATATGATTGGTGATTATGAAAAACAATTCGGTTTCTTCACCGAAAAGTCTTTAGGCTTGATGAATCTAGCAAAAATAAAGTTCAGTTGTTTTTGGCATGTTATAAATGAGACTTGCCAAAATGCTGAAGTGCCGGTGATGCTTTTCTGTAGATTTGTCTCTGTGGTGAGGGGCACTTTTCCAGATCAGTTCAGGAAATAACCGCTCCTGGTCAAGGAAAGAATCTTCAAGTGCCGATCTCAAGCTTCGAACCACAGTCTAGTCGTACCGCAAATAGTCGGGTCGCCTCGTACTGGTACCACAAACCCAGTAGGGAAGATAGATTTCTTGCTCAGTAGAATAGTCTTGGCAACTTAACACAAATGCCTCGAACACATGTCTGGTGTATTATTTCTATTTTAGAATCCCTCTGTGACTTGTGAGTGGTCCTTTACAATTCCGAGTTCCGTGTTAATATTGGCGAGTTTTCTACTGATGTACAGAGAGGTTCTTAATACTTTTTATCCGGTCCCATAAATTCAGAATCCAACTCTATTCTTTTCTGTGGCAAGGTCCAAGCTGTCTACTTTGACGATTTCTGGAATGCAGTGCCGAATGTCAAACTTCTTCTACGTTATATCGTAGGTTCCAGGCTCACGCTTCCACCTGGCTTTTTTGACAAACTCCCAACCATAGCGATTGTTTTTCGCGCCTCAATTTTTTTGTTTTTGTTTATTCAATGCTAGCCAGTACATTCAAAAGTTCATGTTATGACTACTTTTCCTCATGTAATATTTTCCAAGACTCATGCGTTTGAAAAATTCAAACATTCATCGTCCATATATGGAGCCTGTGATATCCGTAAAATGTTGTCCAAGTTGACTTATATGACACTTCCTACTCACTCTTCAAAATGTCTTCCAATATTGCGTTTATCTATAATCGCTTCGCCCAAGTAATTCGGATGTCGGGTTACTTAGTTTATCAGACTCTGCCGATCTCTTGTATCACAGGACTTGTCGCAAGCCGAATGCCTGTCTAGACACATCGTGGTCTATACAATTAAACCCGTGTTGCCAGCCCTTTCCGGAAGTGGTTATGCAATCTTAAGCAAACACTTCATGCTCGCATTTACCTGGAGTCAATTTAGTATTATCACGTTTAGTGATTCAATTAATCTCTCAGGGATGGGCGATTCGCTTGTCTGGACATACGAAGTGAAGTGTGACTAATGGAAACAATGACTCTAGTACACAGTTCTGTGCAGCGAAAATGATAAATAATAGAAAGGTGGGAGAGAGAGGAAAATGGAAGAAAAATGGACCGGTCCCATCCCGCGACATCCTGTAGCACGTGACTCGCGGGGTCTTTTTAACCTTTCAACTCCCACAGGAGCATAGGCCTTGAACTAACACATGCCAAGTCCTCCTGTCACGTGCCGTCCACTCAAGTTCTTTCCATGTTTTCTTCATCATTTTCACCTCTGTATCCAGTTCTCTTCTCCATGTGTGTTTTTTTTTTTGGTCTACCTCTGCCTCTCTTTCCCCTGGGGATTCCAGAACAAAGACTGTCTTGTAATGCTATCAACAGGTTTCCTCAGTGTGTGTCCTATCCATCGCCAGCGTCTTCTTCTCAACTCTTGTTCCACTAGCACTTGTCTGGTTCTTGTCATCAGTTCCACATTTGTGACTTTGTTATACCACTTCAATCCTTCTTCTCTAAGAAAGCACCCATTTATGAAAATCTGTAGCTTTTTGGTTGTTGTTTTTGTTGTTCTCTATATTTCAGAGCCATACTGACTTGGCATTGGAATTGAAAATTCTGATTATAGTGCTGGACCTGATTTCTTTTAATCTCGTCTTCTCCTCTACCTCCTTGTTCTTCAAGCGCTTCTTGCTTCGTGCACTATTAAACAGCCCCATCTATTTTTGTCCTGAAGTTGATCGGTATTGTCAGGCTTCTCACATCGCGACACAGCAGACGAAGGTCATGCTGTCCATCTCATAGAGCCGACATTCCTGGAGGGTATACTGTACTCCACTATCTGCTTCTCTTCCCCACGTGGACACTTATCTGTCTGTCCGATTTGTAAAATTTGTTGTACATATGGTATTTGAGTCTGCATTGACAGGATCTCCGTCTGAATTTTGTCACCTCATCTCTTCCTGATAAGGAGCAGTCTGCAACGATGGATTATGTAGCGATTTATTTTACATGCTGAGGTCGCCAGCCTCATGAGTATTTCATCTTTCCTAAATCATAAGGAAGAAGTTGTCCTATTTTTGTCCTTGTCTATTTAAACGTCCGATTGACGAGTGTTTAGAACGCTGGTGTCTCGCGGCAAAGGTGCCTGGTTTGATTCACGGTACCGACACGCTTCAGTCTACCCAGCTGTAAATGGGTACATGACTTTGCACTTGAGTTAGGGAAGGAGAATGCAGCAAGGAAGGGAACTGGTCACCCCCATCTCTCGATGCTGGACTTAGTGTAGTGAAGTCTCTAACACCTCACCCCCCTACGGCAGTATCTGCTACGTGACTACCTTTACTTATTCAAAGACCCCCCCGGGAAATAACGGAACTAATCTTTCTAAAGCTTACCTGACACTGTTCAACAGCTTCATCTGTATAGGGCTGTAATCTTTTTTAGGAAGATGACTGCTAGTTGTAGAAGTTACTTCCCGCACTATATCTCCGTTATCCTTCATGAAGATTACCATTATTAGTATTTTTATTTATTTGTTTAATGTCTATCGATATATTTTCTTTTTTCCACGTGCGTTAACTTATGCTTCCTGCTTTTGAAAAACTTCACTGTGATTTCAACTGGTAGTTACCTGGGCATTACGGTTTCTGAACCATTATCCTCGTATAACACGAGCTTGTCGTGTTCAGCACGTGATGTCCAGGAATATCGTGGGAAATGTCCTAGAAGTAGATTTTTTTTAACCGTCTGAAGCGTGTTTTATAATTTCGATCCACATCAGCCAGACTGGTGCAGACTGTTTCCAGGACCACCACGTGGAGGTGGAGTGCGGTCTTGACCAGCTCTGATTCGCTGGTCCTGACGCAGGCAGTCAAGCTATGAGTCGCTGACTGCGTTCTCTAAGCGAATATCGCAATAAAGCTGGTCATACCCGTATTTTCTTTTTGGCTACCCAGTGCCTATAAAAGCCTAAAATCATGTTTAAACTATGTCTATTAAGTGCGCAATAGCGCTAGCTCTATTAAAAAAAAATGTACTGTAAAATTAAAAATACTTTATTGCTAAAAAAATGCTAATCTTCATCATCTAAGCATAAATCTATCGGAAGAACAAGGTACGTTTTAATAAATAAACATAAATAATTTGAAAAAAAGCGCAATATCTGCGAAGTGCAACAAAGCGAGGTATATCTGTATGTATATGCTTCCCTCTCTCTTGTGGCCGTGTATGTTTATACGGCACTAGTAGTTATATTGATTTTATGTAATCAGAGTTAATCCTTCATATGTTGTGATGGTTCAAGTGCTAACTGGCGTTCCGCCAGAGATCGTAATACTTGACCTTTTGTTATTTTTTTCAACCCAGGAATGTTCTTCCCTTTGAGTTTGGTGATAAGCAAAACAGTTTCAGCACAACAACGTATAATCCACAAGAAATTATTGTAAAGTTCCACAAACAGCAATGTAGAAAAATTCAATTAGAGTTTATTGATGTAATTAGACAAACACTGTAAATTTCACAATGATGATTGGTTATCCGATATGAAAAAAATATGTAATCCAACTGAATAATATAGGTACATCCAGATAGAATAATATATGTATATCCACAAGAAATAATTTACTGATTTGTTTACTCAAAAAAACTTGTCTTGGTATCCTCAAAGACGAAGTTCTCCTAACGCTATCAGTAAAAATCCTCTAGTCTAAAATCATGGTATCCTTGGAATCATAAGTCCTGAAATCGCTACCTATCGCCCACAACTCTTCTATTTATACTATTTCTTCTTTTTTCCCGCCTTTTTTCACACGACCCGTCCTTTTTTTCACACGACACAATAATTAACATTTGCACTCCTCTTCTCAGCTTTTCGACCTTTTTGCACACGACATTCTGTTATTTCGACTTTATTTTCACATGTGTGATCTTTTCCAACTTAACAATAGGATTTAAAAAAAAACCAGATCACACAAACATTCATTTCCCACTTTCGCGCTTATAAAACCCATTCATTATTATCTGGGACTGACCTACGTTTACCCTGTCAGAGCAGTAACGGCAACTGAACTTTGAATGAATACTGCGTTTTGTGTAAAAACGTCTTATTTGCTTTTAAGGTCTGTCATTCTTACATGTAGCATTTTCTAGCACATATAAATGCTTATCGTGAAGTAGGAGGGACAAAGCTAGCGTGAAAGGTCAAGCGGTCACATACGTCCCTGGCCACACAAATGTATCCCAGAGGGAGACATTTGCGTACTATCAACTAAGTACCTCATGCTAGTGACTGTTATAAACGACTAACCTATTGGTAGAGTCTCTTAGAGAGAAAAAAAAAAGAAAAAGTTTTTAAAAAAAATGTTCGTAAAACGAGGGATCCCAGTATATTTATAATGCGTGAAACGGGGGATACATAAAATTTGTTAATACACTTCGCCATTGAACAGTATTGATGTACACTACTTCTTAACAATATCAATATGAACAACGCTGTGCGTTAGTCATCACCATAATGATAACATACTTAATGATAACATTAAAATAATAAAATAAAAAAAATAATTGCATACGATTTTCATGGGTTGTGCAAACAACACAAATAAAAACAAAACAAAAAAAATACTTTGGCAATATTTAACAGAATTGATTAATATTCATTAAGTAATTAACAATCTTAAATGAAGTAGCTGCGACGAACATCAGACTAACAGCATAGAACTAATGGTCAAACAACAGACCGTGGGACAAAAAAAAAAATATAATATACGAGCGCGTATATATATATATATATATATATATATATATATATATATATATATATATATATATATATATATATATATATATATATATATATATATATATATATATATATATATATATATATATATATGGGAATAAACATACATGGCAATGTTAATCTATAAATTTATTATAAAAAATATGAACTGGAGCTGTACGCTCTCGTAACTGTCAATATAGAACGTGGTAAATATAATACAATCATATGATACAGGCGACCCCAATCCTGCCACTGCGGTCAGTGATTTACCAGGATGTATATGGGTCTTAAACACCAAAAATCTGGACAAGTTTGGTGAACTGTCTATGTGTGTCTATATAAATATAGCATTATTAATCTGGTTACATGGAGTTACAAAGTATTTATTTAAAAATGTCTCTAATCTCCAACTTATGTAATAGTCGTTACTATGAGGGAGGACAACTATACCGATACAAAAAATTATCGGGTGTTGGAGTATGAACTATCTCAGTTACCCTGAACCAAGTACCAAACTGTTTATAGGTTCGTCATCAAATATAAAATCCGCATACAAATGCAAGTTCATAATAATGGACAACAATTTGTCAAGAAAATATACTGTAGCGTTCCGCTTACAACGTGACAAATGGTCAGAAAAATACAGGTACATCAATATGTGATGTTTATTTCTCAATACAAGGTATAATGGACAACAATTTGTCAAGAAAATATACTGTAGCGTTCCGCTTACAACGTGACAAATGGTCAGAAAAATACAGGTACATCAATATGTGATGTTTATTTCTCAATTCAAGGTTTATCAACATGTGAACATATCCGTTATCATGTTAGCGATTTCCCATGAAATCGTCATGGTTTGCATGTAACAATGTAGTATTTCGCAAATCCGCGAACTGTGTTGATTAGCATATAAGTTTTACCCAACTTGCAAAATACTTGCATATCACCAAGTCAAATTTAGGTGAAAATATATATATATGTCTCAGTTATTTAGTGGAGGGGAAAGGGGGGGGATGTATATTGGGATAAATGACGGAGTATGGTTTATCACCGTGGGAGGGTGTTGAGGATTGTGCGCGATTTTCCAGTACTCATTCAGCTGAGGTGGTTGTGGTGCAACCATGCGAATGCTGCAGACATTCACATGCTTGCAAACCCCGAAACAATCCTAAACAGAGGGGAACGAATGTCAGTCATGGGAATGTACTCGGGGGTCTTAGGGGCGTTAACTGTGTCGGGGGGGGGGGGGGGGAACAATGTCCTCATTATCTTTTACCGATGTCCGCTGTGGACATTTCATCTTCTTGTACACATGGTATTTATACACAAAACCGGTTAAAATTTAAAACACCAATTATGCTAAGCAAAATCAATAGTCCTGACACTCTAGTGTGTCGGGTCATGACCTCTGGTGTGTCTCACTGGATTCAGGAATGCGAGAAGGGGTGTTTCCCAGACTACGAAGAAGTATTTATAGAATTTGATAGACACGTTAACATAGGTAAATTTATGTTGAGTGGGGGACTGCTCGGAAAGGAGCGTCGATTTAGAAACGCTCCGTCTGTGATGGATGTCGGAGAAGGAAAGATGAAAAAGCCTTTGGATGTGTAGGGAAGAATAAATTTGACGTCTGATTTGTCATATATCTGTGAGAAAGGGTCGTCGGCTTGAATAACGTGAGAAGCCATATACGATCATTCAGGTTGTAAAAAGCATCATTAAGAAAAAAAAAATCGCCAAAATACATTCTCGATGCGATTGAACATTATAAAACGATCTTTCCATAACACAAAAGGAAAGCAGTGAGTTAACACATTAAAAAAAAAATCTCTGATGTGTAAAAAAGGAAAAAATATGTGTGTGCATATAGTGTGTTTGATTTTGTCACAAGATTCACCAAGAAGGGGAAAAAAAAAAATTAAAACTGTTGTAAAGCATAAGTCCTATTATAAAGATTTTCAAAGGCAAAAGTGGTGTAATTTGTACAAATGTACTCTTCTAATTTAAAAGTTCTGTTTAACCTGGATAATATAGTGTTGTAGATCTGCAAATGTTTGCGAAAGTTCTTCAATTTCTTGACGTAGCGGTGTAAACGATGTAGTCCGAATGACAGTCCATGTCGACTAAGAATTTTAAATAATTATATAACATTAAAACACAGTGGCGTCACGCCATAGTAACTTGTTAGTATATGTGGGTGTTGCAGATGTCGTAACTGTCACTATCATCAGCAGGATCATGACGGAGGCTGACATCTTTCTGAAAACAAAAATTTCCTACAAAAATAATGGATACTAGTGTCTTTAGATGATGGGGAACGAGGGAGAGTACTATTTGTAGAGAAAGTACTCGTTGGGTACTATAGCTGGGTGAGTACCTTTTTGTTATTAGAGAAGATTGATTCTCCAATAAACCAATAATCGTTGAACTGGACGTTTACGAATGTTGACATGAGGAACTTGGCGATGTCCCTCAAGGTAGCTTTTGTCAATCGTTGTTCACAAGAGGATGGCGTATTTCGCACTGTCGAGTGGGTGGTGGCTGCAGTTGTCGAGGGTAAGGATGAAGTAGTGTTGAAATGGTGCACCTCATGCTGCGTTTTGTGTGGCTGTCTGCGTTTTCTTCGCAATTTCATACGTACTCGTATGTGCTCTTGAGGTAACCTCACAAACTTTGTTGACGGTGGTGAGTCATCTGTTGTTCCAGAATATGGGCGCTTGTTTGCTGTGCGAGATTCAGTGTTGTCTGGACTGTTCATGCTTTCGTGGTCACTCTCGGGATCTGCTGTATCTAGGTCAGATTCGTGTCTCAATGGAGGTGATGGAAGAATAATATCTTCCTCAAGTTTGCATGTAGCGCTGTGTGTTTTCTTCATTGGCTGGTGCTGTGTATCGAGTTTCATTATCCAGGGGCGTTTCTTCTTCACTATACCACTGTTCATCAGAGTGGTAGTTGCTTGTTGAAGGTTGTTCATTTCTATAGTATATTTGTTGTACAATAGGCTGGCAGGAATCTATCCTGCTGTCAGGGTGTTCTGGAGTAACTTGCTCGGCCTGTAACCTGGTATTTCGATATTCTAGTCTTTCGCGTAACTCAGCGGGGGGGATATCGTCTTCACTGTCGGATGTGCTTCTATATTGTCTCATTCTGTTGACTGCTTCACGAAATTGGTCATTTTCAGCTGTGTGCCTTTCTGCTTCTGAAACATCGTCGTCTGTGCTAGACTCAGACGTAGTGCTGGATGGTTGATAATATAATGTAGCTTTTCTTATTGGCCTATTTGTGGTCTCTGTAGGTGGTATAATGGGTCGATGATCATCTTTTTTTTAGTTGCGTGACATGGGCCTTGGTAAAGATATTTCTTTCATCGTTCCAGATTTTGTAATTAGTCGGGGTTGTTTTATCTAGAATTTTGAAGCCGTCTAGACAGCGTCATCAAATTTGTTATCACGGACATTCTTTCGGTAGTACACTCTGTCGCCTATGTTAAAGCTTTCAAGCTTGACATTCTTGTCGTGTTGTTTCTGTTTCTTTACAAATGCTTTCGCAGTATTCTTATGTGCTATTTGGTGAACCTTGAATTTCTCTCTTAAAATCACTTCTATGGGGTCTTCACCTACATATTTACGTTGGGGCTGTAACATATTATCTAGGGGAAAAGAGGGTTCTCTTCCGTAGAGCATATAAAATGGCGACATACCAGTGGTGTCGTTTATATTCACTCTAATGGCCTCCAATGCTTGGTTGATGTAAATATCCCAATACTGTGTATTTCCACTGATATACTTCGCGAGAACATCATGCATGGTTGAGTGTAGGCGTTCATTTCTGCCATTTGACTGAGGGTGATAATAACTCGTGGTAGTATGGGTAATGTTGAACCTCTGAAGCATTGCTTTGAAGGGATTCCCAACGAACTGCTTGCCGTTATCAGATATGATGCGTCTGGGACAGCCATGTCTTGGTAGGAATTCTTGGATAAAATATTCTGTAACTGTTTCAGATGTGATGTTTTTGAGAGGGTAACATTCCGGCCATACTGAATACTGGTCTACTATGTGCAAGATATATCGGTTCCCTGACTGTGTGATGGGATATGGTCCCGATATATCGATGCTGACTGTCGCCATTGGGAAATGTTCTGCTTGCATTGCTTGGAGTGGTGCTCGTGATGGTTTCATATTTCGCATTTTACAGATTCTGCATGTGTGAACATATTCAATGACATCTCTGTATAGTGAAGTCCAATAGTATCGTCGTCTAATGATATCTAATGTCTTGTCTCTCCCAACGTGACCATTGTTATCATGAAATTGAGACAAAACCAACGGTACTAGGTGTTTCGGTATGTATTTCTGTAGCTGTCCATCTTGTTTGGGGTCAATGTGGTACAATACTTCGTCTTGGATCGTAAGCGTTGGAAATCTGTTTGGGTTTTCTTGAGCTTGTTTCATGAGTTTTGTTATGTCTGGATCTTTCTTCTGCTCATTTGCCATGTGGAAGCCATCTGGATCACTGTCTGGGTTTGATTGTGATTCAGACCTCTGTGCGTTTTCAGATATGTCATGTTGGTTGGAGGTAACAACATTAATTTGTTTTGTATTATCATCAATTTCCGTCGATGTGGATGGTTCTTCTTTCACTGTAGTGTTCTGCGTTTTACTCTCCTCATATGGAATCCTAGATAACAGATCTGCACATGTGTTCATTCTTCCGGGGATGAACTCTATGATGGTATCGTAGGATTGGAGGTTAATGGACCATGTCTGCAGTTTCTTAGGTTGTTTCATGTGTCTTAGAGAGCCAATTTACTAGGGGTTGATGATCCGTCCTGATTATGAGCCTGGTTCCTCGTACATAAAAATCAAATTTCTGTATTGCATAATGGATTGCGTATGCTTCCTTCTCTATCGTCGACCATCTCTTTTGGGACTTAGATAGAGCATGCGAAAGAAACGCGATAGGTTTCTCATTGGGGATTTCAGGCCAAATTGGTTTTTCGTTTAATGTGATGGGTTGGACCAAACATGCACCAATGGCGTTGTTCGAGGCGTCGGTATATAATACCATGGGTTTGGATGTGTCTGGGTGAGCAAGTAAGGGGATTGTAGTCAATGCATCCTTCAGGTATTCGAATGATTTCTGGCATTCAGGAGTCCATTTAAATCGAGCATACTTTTTTGTCAGTTCTATCAGGGGCGTAGCCGCACGGGAGAAGTTAATTATGTGGCGTCTGTAGTACCCAATGCACCCAATGAAACCTCTCACCTGCCGTACTGTAGTGGGACTCGGCATTTCCCTGATAGCCTTAACCTTATCTTCGTCTGGACGTATTCCATCAGCATTTATAACAAAACCCAAATATTTTGTTTCTTCTTTGAGAAACTCACATTTGCTTAACTTGAGTTTGATTTGGTGTTTCCTGAGCCTGTCAAATACTAGTTCCACTTTATGAAGATGGTCCTCAATGGTTCCTGCTGTATGAATTAATATGTCATCGATATACGCGAGTGCGAAAGGTTGCATCTCCTTCAACACCTCATCCATCAATGACATATAAGTTGCCGGGCTTCCCTTGAGGCCAAAAGGCATGACATTCCATGCGTAACTGCCCCCTGTGTGTAGTAAATGTGGACTTCTGTTTAGCCTCCGGTGTCATGGGGATACACCAGAACCCTGACCTAGCGTCTAAGGTGGTAAAGTATCTCGAGTTGCCAAGGGTCGCGAGAATGTCATCAATTCTGGGTAGTGGGTAGGAGATTGTCTTCGTGATTCTGTTCAAAGCGCGATAATCGCAGCAGAATCTATTCGATCCATCCTTCTTCCCAACTATGACGATAGGTGACGACCATGGTGATATGGAACGTTCAATGATGCCAGCTGATAGCATCTCATTAATGGATCGTTCTACTATCTCTCTGTGTTTGAGTGGGGTGTGGTAAGGTTTTAGGCTAATAGGCTCTTCGGTAGTGGTATTAATATCCATTTGGACTGTTGATGTACGACCCAATTCCAAATCATTTAAAGCAAAGACATCGTGATGTTTTTTCACAAAAGCGGTGAGCCGTTGTTGGTGTTGGGCTGAAGTATGTAAGGTGTCCAACAACTGTGGTAATCTGTCTTCGGTATTTGTTTTTATGTCCTTATGCATACTTGTATTTGATCTTTGTGTTTGACATTTCACTCCTCTTTCATGAAAATGGTCCAGTGATCTCTCTGATTTTCTCTGGCAATATTTATTGTTGCTTTCTGGTTTTCTCCGGCAATATCTATTGTTGCTCTCTGGTTGTCTACGGCAATATTATTAATGTTCTCAAAGATTGTCTCTGGCAATATGTATTGTTGATCTCTGGTTGTCTCCGGCAATATCTATTGTTGCTCTGGCAATATGTATTGTTGATCTCTGGTTCTCTCCGGCAATATCTAATGTTCTGCTTCTCTCTGGCTATATCTATTGTTGATGTCTGTTTTATCTCCATTTGTGCAGTTTTGTCTGGCCTCTTTGTTTATTGGGGGGGGGGGGGAGATTAACTTTTGCAATTATCGCACCTCTCGCAATGGATGATGTTTTTCCTGAGGTATTTACGATCATGATGGGGATATCTCGGGAGCTTGTAATTTCTGCAATGCCCTCAGTAATGAATATCAGTGGATCATCGTTTATATCTTCATCCAGCAACGGTGCAATTTCTACTGTCTGTCCGGGTCGAATGTAGTCTGATCCCTTTACACGACCTTTGGTTATTATTAGTGAGTTTTGTGGAATGGTCACCGGAGCTGTGAGGCGTACCAACGAAGCGATGTGTAAATCATCCTGAAGGTTGATGTATTCTCCGTTTAGTCTAATCTTGTGTAGATCTCGGTGGTTGCGGGACTGGTGTTTGTTCAGGAAATCACGTCCAATAATAAGATTCCGAGACATACCGCGTGTAATAATGAATTTATGGTTTATTTTCTGTGCCCCAATCTGGAATGTGATAAACGCAGTACCAAGGGATTTCATTTCCTGGCCGGTCACCGATGCCATGTAAGTTTTCGTGGGATGAAATTTCACATATTTCTGAATTTTTCGAAAAAGTTGTTCTCGTATTAGGCTTACCGATGCTCCGGTATCTACCAATGCTCGATAATGCATGCCCTGAATAGAGATGAGACAGGAACTCGGGTCTGGGTGAATGTTAATGTTATTTACTACAGTCTGCTGCCTTTTATTGCGGTGAGAATGATGTTCTGTGTTGTGTGACTTCTTCCTTGTTGTGTGGGACCTATAGGGTTCATAAGTGTTCCTTTCTGTATAGCTCACGTCAGCGGTCCGATCTAACGTGTACTCGGTCCGTTTCCCGAAGCAGGGAAATATTGTGGTCTACCTCTGGCAAAAGCATGTTGGGTTGCGTATGCGCGGTTGTTCTGTCCTTGTTGTGGTTGGTTATAACCCCGAGATTGATTATGTTGATACGTTCTATGTCCTTGTCTACCCTCTCCGAATGATCCTTGCTGGTGTGATTGGCATGCACGAGAGACATGCCCATTTTGTCCACATGTGTAACAGACAATCGTATTGACATTTTGGACATTCTGTTGCCTCGGTTGGTGTGCTTGCTGGAACTGACGTGGCTCAGGCTGATGGCGTGTAGATCGATGTTGGTGACGGTGCCACTGCTGTCTTGAGTGACCGATTTCCATTGGCTCGTGGTCATTGTTTACTTCATAGCGAGGATCTCTACCTGTGCGTTGATTGAAACGTTTTCGTACGTTATCCTCCGATACTGCCATTTGTATAGCGTCAGTGACAGTTTTAGGGTCTTTTCTTATGAGATGGAGCTTTAAGTTATCTGTGTAAAGTCCGTCCACAAAAATGCCTACCAAGTGTTTTTCAATGTCCTGTGATGGTACCGTTCCTTCCATAAAAGCTTCTTCAGCCAAATTCAATAAACGGTCTCCATAAAATTGAACAGGTTCAGATTTTTCTTGATGAATTTTCCTCAAAAGCGACCACGCGTGCTGTTTGTCGATTATGTCACTATACCGTGCAATTAGTTCCTTTTTTAATGATGCATAGGTCTCCTCTGGGTAGATGAGGGAGCGTCGTCGCAGAAAATCCGTCACAAGAGATTCCGATGACAAGTATGCAATTTTGATCTTTTCCTTGTCACTTGTAGCATTTACCATGGAACTAAACTTGTCTATGTTCATTAGCCATCTCCGAAATGTCTTTGAATCGCCCGTGAAGGGGGTTATAACCGAGCGAATTTGGTTATATTTATTATAGTGATCTACATTGGATAGCGTGTCTGTTATCCGTTGCAACGCGGTCATTGTGGGTTCGGCCTCTACAGGTAAGGGTATGTTAGCAGGATGGACGTTTGCCTGTTGCATTTCCTGTTGCTGTTGTAGCTGCTGTGCATATAACGCCTGTTGTTGTTGTTGCTGTTGTTGCTGTACCGTATACAACGCTTGTTGTTGCTGCTGTTGTTCTAGGCTTGGATCAATTTTATTGATTATGCCTGTCTGTCTTCACCAAAAAAAAGGGCAGGTCACGGCGCCAATGTGTGTTATATGTGGCCGTGTATGTTTATACGGCACTAGTAGTTATATTGATTTTATGTAATCAGAGTTAATCCTTCATATGTTGTGATGGTTCAAGTGCTAACTGGCGTTCCGCCAGAGATCGTAATACTTGACCTTTTGTTATTTTTTTCAACCCAGGAATGTTCTTCCCTTTGAGTTTGGTGATACTCAAAACAGTTTCAGCACAACAACGTATAATCCACAAGAAATTATTGTAAAGTTCCACAAACAGCAATGTAGAAAAATTCAATTAGAGTTTATTGATGTAATTAGACAAACACTGTAAATTTCACAATGATGATTGGTTATCCGATATGAAAAAAATATGTAATCCAACTGAATAATATAGGTACAATCCAGATAGAATAATATATGTATATCCACAAGAAATAATTTACAGATTTGTTTACTCAAAAAAACTTGTCTTGGTATCCTCAAAGACGAAGTTCTCCTAACGCTATCAGTAAAAATCCTCTAGTCTAAAATCATGGTATCCTTGGAATCATAAGTCCTGAAATCGCTACCTATCGCCCACAACTCTTCTATTTATACTATTTCTTCTTTTTTTCCCGCCTTTTTTCACACGACCCGTCCTTTTTTTCACACGACACAATAGTTAACATTTGCACTCCTCTTCTCAGCTTTTCGACCTTTTTGCACACGACATTCTGTTATTTCGACTTTATTTTCACATGTGTGATCTTTTCCAACTTAACAATAGGATAAAAAAAAAACCAGATCACACAAACATTCATTTCCCACTTTCGCGCTTATAAAACCCATTCATTATTATCTGGGACTGACCTACGTTTACCCTGTCAGAGCAGTAACGGCAACTGAACTTTGAATGAATGCTGCGTTTTGTGTAAAAACGTCTTATTTGCATTTAAGGTCTGTCATTCTTACATGTATCATCTTCTAGCACATATAAACGCTTAGCGTTAAAGTAGGAGGGACAAAGCTAGCGTGAAAGGTCAAGCGGTCACACTCTCTCTCTCTCTCTCTCTCTGACTCTCTCTCTCTCTCTCTCTCTCTCTCTGACTCTCTCTCTCGCACACACATTAAGGAGAGACGAGACGAGAACGAAGGTGTTGGCAACAGAGATCGTTACATTGTGTAGTTCCCGGGGGTCTATGATGAGTCGAAGAAAAAATAGAACTAAAGTTCCCTCGGGCATGTCGTACTATGAGATTATGCACGAAGCTTGCAACCTCATAATTTCAAACAAACTGATACATAAATCGCTGCTTCCATGAACACGTGACTGCTTGGTGCAGTCTTCCTGCAAGGGACCCGGCTTCAGTGGTGGCTCCATGCTCTTTATGAACGAAAAGGAAAATAACGATAATGATAATTGATGATGATGATTGATGATGATGATTGATTATGATGATGATGATTATTCCACCGAGAGCTTAAGTTCGGTGACGGTGAATCAAAGACAAGACAGGACAAGAAGATAGACAAAGAACGTTAACAATATTTTTTTAAACACTACATATACATCATCTTAAACCTTTTCAGCTGTTAGTGAGATACTAAACATGTTTTATTTAGACACCATTTGTCTGTGTCTGTCGCTTCTAGTAATCTCCTTTCTTGCATTTTTATAGTTAATTATTTGCTTGTATACGTAACACTTTTTAAAAAATCTGTATTCCCCCTACCATACTTGCGTTGACACAGTTGCTGCGTGGAATGCTTTCTAATTTCATAAATTGTTGTTTTGTTTGGGCTATTCTGTTCTTTATTTATGAGCAATGTCCTTACTTACTTGCTTAGTCGTTCTTCTTCTACCCTGGTGTGTAGAGATTTGCCTGGTTCCAATCTAGTTCTCTATCCTTCAGAGACTGTCTAATGGTGTCCTCCCGGCGGATTTTGGGTCGTCCTGGAGGTCTGGATCCCTGACTCTTAGTTTCCCATACTTGTTGTGGTAGCCGATCTTCTCCCATTCTGCAGACATGGCCAAACCATCGTAGTTGGAACTGTTCTTCTTGGGTCTGCAGAGCCTGGGTTTTGAGGCCTTGCCGTATCGTCTCGTTGCGCACCATGTCTCTTCTTTTTACTTCAACCACCTTCCTCAGATACCTCATTTCTGAGGTTTGGAGCATCGTCCACTATTTGATATTGGTAGGGGAAGACTAAGAGAGCAGATACTGGACACTCTGACATCATCGCATGGAAAGGAGTCAACAACAGAATTGATAAATAGTATTGGAGACAATACTTTGTGGAGAGACATTATTGCCTTCGCCACCAGGCATAGTACTTAAAGAAGATGGGCGTTAACTTACCCTCCCGCTCCCTGTGTAGCATAGGCATTCAAAACATTTACGACACGCCTTGTTGTCCTGTATCATCCATTCAAGATCGTTCAATGTCTTATTTATCCCTTTAACATCCTTAGAACTGATTTTATTTTCTTATTTTTGTGTTAGACTTTTCGTCTTTTGATTTCCATGTACAATATTTCTCAATGCAACGACAGCCCCTGTTGTCATCTGTAGGCATATATATATCATCATCATGTGACGTATTCTTTCCAGAACGTTGTCTCCATTACAGCTGCTCTGAACGCATCACGATTCTGGGCAAGTCGACCTGCATCAGCCAAAGACAAGTTCAGACTCTCTGTGATGTCCTGGGTCCACCGTCGTCTAGGTCGACCCCTTCCCCTTTTTCCAGGGACCATGCCTTCCATCACTGTTTTTTCCAGACTATTATGTCTTTTTATATGACCGAAAAATTTCAGCTTCCTTATTGCGATGGTATTTAGGAGCCAATGTTCCTGTACATTTAGTGAGTGCAGTACTTCTCTGTTGGTCTTTTTTTCTGTCCAGGGTATTCTCAACATCCTTCTGTAGCATTTCATTTCGAATGATGTAATCTTTTTTGCAACTGTTTTATTGAGTGTCCAAGTCTCGCAGCCGTATGTTGCTACTGGGAATATACATGCTCTGATCAGTTGTAACTTTGTTTCTTTGCTTGTGCCTTGCCATAGGTTTTTCATCTGTATTAGCTTATGTGAAGCAATTGCAAGTCTTCTTTTAATTTCTACTGCACAGTCGCCAGAGCTGTTAATGATTGATCCTAAGTATTCGAATTCATTGACACTTTCCAGTTCTTCGTTATCAATTTCAATTTCTGGTTTGGTCTTTACTTTGTCTGTTGTCAATACTTTGGTCTTCTTGGTGTTTAGGTATAGATTCTGGGCCTCGCTGTGTTTTTTGGTGGACAGAAGTAATTGTTCAAGTCCTTCTGGGTTGGTCGATAGGAGGACTGTGTCGTCAGCATATCTGATTTCCGGGATCTGGTACCCGCCGATGTTAAATGAGTCAAACTCTGTGTGTTCTTGGTCATCTCTTACGTTTCTCATGATATTCTCGGCATAAATGTTAAACAGGTAAGGGGAAAGGGTACAGCCTTGTCTTACTCCTTTCTGTACTTCAAACCATTCTGATGTTTCCCCCTCTATTCTTACGGCTGCCTGTTGTTCTTGGTACAGCAGTGCGATGAGTTGTATAAGGTGGTTTGGAAATCCCATATTTTTCATAATAGCCCATAACTGCTGATGTTGTACACAATCGAAAGCTTTTGTGTAATCAATGAAACAAGTATGTAGGTCAACGTTGAATTCTCTACACTTTTCTATGATGATCCTCATGTTGAATATATGATCCCTAGTGCCTCTACCTGGTCGAAAACCCGCCTGTACTTCATTTATTTCCATATATATATATATAAGGGCTGGGATTTATTTTTAAAATGGTAATCGATTCATCGAATTTCTTTAATCGAACGTTAATCGATCAATTTCAAGCAATTTAATAAATTATTTTTAAAAAATCATAAATAATTTTGTTCTTAATCAGTAATTACTTTATTTATTTTACTTGTTATAAGGCAACATCGTCCTGAAAATATAATGAAAATACTGAAAAGTTACAACCAAACAATTTATTATTATTGACCATACTTGCCAAATTCCATATCACAAACCTCTAACATAGCAAATGCTCTCGAACTTAAGAAAAAAAATCAGTGCTAAAAATGGAATAATCGATTAGAACGTGTTTTATCAATTAATTGATTAATTCATTGTTAAAATCCCACCCCTCATATATATATATATATATATATATATATATATATATATATATACATATACTTATACATATACATTATACATATACATTATACATATACATATATATACATATAACATATATATATATATTATATATATATATATTATATATATATATATACTATATATATATATATATATATATATATATATATATATATATATATATATATATACAGTCATGCGCCGCATAACGTCCGTTCGGACAACGTCCGACCCCATATACGTCCGTGGTCCCATAAGGTTATAAACAGAGTTCAGAAATCCTGATCGGAGAACAGGAAGAAGCGGACGTAACCGGACGTAGCGAAAGCAACAGCTTCCAGCACGCAACACGTGTATCTCATGTCTCTGTATACAATGCAAAGCGATTGCGATGCCATGTGTATAATGGTACAGTACATATATAACCTATAATACAGTACATATGTCTTGATAGTCATAATAAACGCCCATGTTACTGGCCTATTTATGTACTGTACTGTACTTACTATCGTTATTTTAATGTCGAAAATACATTAGTAATTTAGTGTAAGTTCAGTATCTTGTACAGTACAGAACTGTACCAGCAACAGCCTCCAGACTCACCCAACTCTACGTTAGCCCTGCAAGCTCCAGTTGTGGTAAGTACAGATTACATATTAGTCTATGTACATTATACAGTATTTTACATTATTTTCCTACTTAACCCATATACTGTACAATATTACCTTACCAGATTCAGTACATTAGCTGAAATACAGTACTGTATGTGTACAGTATCTTGGCTATTTAGTCAATACAGGTACACTACAGTATCCCATACAACTTTGCTAAGTATAAAAGTATGGTGTTCGCACAACGTCCAAATCGCATAACGTCCTATTTCACAGAACGTATCGTGGACGTTAAGCGGCGCATGACTGTATATATATATATATATATATATATATATATATATATATATACATATATATACACACATACATATATATACATACATACATACATATAGAAGAAAAAAGAAGAAAAGATATATATATATATGTGGCGAGAGGTTTTATTTTGCTCTTGTATCAGTATAGTACTGACAATTACAGAAATAGAATTTCTGCAGAAAATGGTGAAGTCCCAGTGTCGAAGAGAACTACTGGTATCACAAATTAGTTACGGCTGTGAATGTTCTGATCTCGAAACAATAGTAGAGAGGAGACCGACATAAAGTGCCACCTCCGCTGTGTAACTAACTGTGATATTAATAAACAAGGAAACAGATTTTACTTAACACTGATAAAATTGACAAGTCGTTCAAATACAATTTCCTTATTTTTATTTAGTATATACACTATCTACTCTTGTGCTGAAGGGTGAATGTTGAAAAATGGAATGTAATGAATTTGTAAGTTTACATATGATTTACAAATATTTATAGTTATATATATATATATATATTTATATGTAAATAAATATTACACCAAGTTTTCCAATTATAGGAACAAAAATTATATCAGCTGTGCTGTTAATTAAGGATATAACACTTCTCAGCTATGCTATTAATTTTGTCTCTTGCTATGTTAATTCACGTTTTCTTCATTGACAGTTCTATGCTCACAATGCCGACAGAAATGGTACTAATGTGTACTCATCTCTCTTAAGTCTGTTCTTCTTTGTTTGGTTCACACCACCGGCAGAGTATCGTTCCTTTAGCCCACCCAAGACTGAGGGAGACCAAAGATGTAGAGTCTGGTCAACCTCTATGCTCCTGCGGAGTTCCAGGCAGCGGGATTGACTCGAACATACGACCTCAGGTTTTTAGGACACAATTAAACCTGTAACAAAGCAAAAATAGGGGCTAATTTCTGTCCTCAAGCCCACCTATTTCTAGTGTGAGTGAAATGAGCGTGTCTCCGATGTATGCATGTGGGATGAATGACAACATGGCTCAGTATGATTTAGCAATAGCGAGACAAGACAGGTGTCTACTTGCAAAACATTCTTTCTGATAAACTAATACATGGATACATTCAATAATATAGATTCAATACATGAATACATTTTATACATGAATACATCCCATAATATAAATCAATACATGAATAAATCCAATAATATGTACACCTAGGTGTGATACAACAATGTCCTTCCCCCTATACTATATCACGCCCTCTCTGACAATAGCTGGTAACATATATCCTAACAATATTGTTATGTTCTTATGATAGGAGTATATGAGACGAGGACTGGTTGGTGATATATCAGGTTGGAGTTATAGGAGACAATAGATTGGAGTTAGATGCGACAATAGATTGAGTCCTGACAAGGACTGTTTTGGTTATATTGGAGTTGGTCTTATCTGAGACAATAGATTGAGTTATAGAAGACAATAGATTGAGTCCTAACAAGGACTGTTTTGGTTATATTTACAGTTTGGAATTATCAGAGACAATAGACTGAAGTTATAGACTGACAATAGATTGAAGTATAGGAGACAATAGGTTGAAGTATGAGTCCTATTAGTCTTCGTCTATTCAATCATAATAGGAAATACAATCATTATACTTAATTCCCCCCAAGATACAATCAGTAACCTGATAGGTAGTATAAATGACACACAACAAATACCAACGGTTATCGTAAAAATATTTACCCTCCTAAGATTTTAAACTGGCCCGGTTTTGACGCGACTTAGTGAAGTAGGTTGCAGGTCGATGCCCTCAGGTAAGTTACCATAAATCAAGGTGACAGCTTCTCCCTCTTCAGTCTGTATCTCTGGCGTCAAGTTCGGGGTTGCGTGGTTAGCATAAAATCCGCCCGATTATATAGTCAAGTAACTACTTGAGGAAAGCTTTCGGTTGGTTCCTGGCGGAGCAAGTTGATTGGTTTCCTCCGGTTTTGTACCTGGTCTCATACAGCCTAATTTTATTCAGTTTTCATCGGCCATCTTGCGTGAACAAGATGGCCGTTAATTTATTCTGTCTCAGAGACTGGTGAACGTTGATCGTTGATTGGTTGAAGCAAATCTGTATCTCGACATAGTGATTAACAAAGTAGTGGGTTACACTTCGTTTCACGACAATATATATATATATATATATATATATATATATATATATATATATATATATGCAACGGGCTGATCACCCGTTTGCAAGTCACTTTGATTACGGAAACAACAGCAAATGGGCTGATTTGTCGTTGCCCTAAAGACGCCACTAGGCGTGATGGGAAACAACGGCAGAGAAAACCTGTCTGCTGTTGCCCTAAGACGCCACTAGGCGTAATGGCCACTGACTGCTTTGACGGTTTGTGGCTAAGGACGGAAGAAGAAGATATATATATATATATATATATATATATATATATATATTTATATATATATATATATTTATATTTATATTTATTTATATATTTATATATATTTATATATATTTATATATATATATTTATATATATTTATATTTATACCCGAGCTTACACCGTGTAGGGGTATTTTTCCAAGTGTAATCCGGCTATAACTTGCAGCATTATTCTCATGTGACGTATAATGGAAATAGAGCCTACAGTAATCTGACAGTCTTTGTAATCCCGTTAGCGTTCTATGATTTGCTAGCAAAACCATGCATTTTGCTGCCTGTCTTACTCACACAAGCTTATTTTTCATCCACGCCTCTTTTCTTTGAACATTAAGCAATCGAAGTGTTTACAAACTTTCGTGACCTGCCCGTCATAACAGGTAGCGAATCAGGTTTGTTTACCTAGTCTCATCACGCGAGCTTATCTGTCAATCATACGATACCTGACAGACCGCACGTGAATAACACATAATCTTTTGAAGTTCGTACTCAGAAAAAGTCAGAAACCCCTGGGCTCTTTGATCTTCGGAAGCGGGCATTCGTACAGAGAAAATCTTAGATAACCCCGTTACCCGTATAAGTCTTTTGATGACGATCGAAAGCGCTCGACGGAAGACGGGCGTAAGCCTTTATCTGGGAACTCTGTTCTGATTCTCCGCTACTCCCACAATAGTGCGAAAAGTAACATCATCTATAGATCAGAGAAACATAATGATATATAAACTGTGTTTTCTTAAACCTGCTATCAGTTGTCACTCAGAATTTTTGGATAGTCTAAGCACGCAGTTCTAGAACCATTTCGCTAAATGTGTTAATAGCATTCGTGGGGATTTTCATTCTGATTTTTTGGTAATAGAAATTAGTGATTACGTGTTTAAAAGTGTTAGCGTACCATTATAATTCACTTAGATTTTCTAGCTGGTAAAACTAGTGAAATAAAATAACGCGTAGCTATTTCATACCAGATGTTCAGTTATAATGTTAATTTTCACCACACGCTTTCTCACACAAGAAGAGACGGTTTTAGTTGACTGATTTAAATGCTAGGCGCGACTGATAGTGACAGAAAAGAATTCACGTTTTATTTCATTGTGCGTATTTATTATAAGTGCCTATTATTTAATATCATACGACTAAACTATCAGACGCCGACCAAATTAATAGCTACTTAACGACCGGCGATAGTTTGTGATAATTGACATTCACCGCTGATCGTTAAGCGCGAGCAAGGGGCGGGGAGAGTTGCATAACTCCCTCCGACCTGAAAACACTCGCTAAGCGACGGGCGATAGGGTAGGCTAAAGACACCGTGGGCGTTTTAAATTTAATCAGGACTGGCGGAATGGATAAGAGATCGCCTTGTCCCCGTCTGTGTGCACATATGTAGCTATATAGAATAGTAGCATTTTTCCATAAATGTTTCTTATATATTCCTGGCAGACCTGATCAAGGGCGTCCAGCGGTCTTTTCGTTTTTACTGATTGGTTAACGTTGTCTTTTCTTGGCTTGTGCGTCACCAATTTCATTTGTGAGCAAGTATTTGCCAGCGATACATGAGAAACATTTTAACTTATAAAATTTAACTGGACTTACCAAACCCAGCAATATTTTTCAATTTTATCAGCCCATTAGGGTGTGAAAACATTTATTCCCAACTTCTGACAGTCGTATTCAAGCGTAGCATCACGAATTTACGTTGTTTCACAATCGGCACTCTACCATAGAGCCAGCCGATAGGATTATCATCATTTATCAATTGTAAAATTTTTAGCAACCAGATGTTTCCCAATAGGGAAGTATTTTCCTCTTTTACCTGTGAACCCGAAGATCACGTTTCTACATCAACTATTGGCGGTGACATATTGTTCATCCAGGAAAAACCCACACCAGATTCGGCGTTCACCTCACTAGTCTTTGTTTGTTAGAGGATGGACTGGGGCCAATTTGGGAAATAAACCTGACATATTATATATTCAGGAAAAATTGTAATTCCAAGGGATATCACCAAGAGTAGGTAAGAGTGATTGAGTGATTGAGTGGCCACTGTATGAAAGAGAGAGTGAATATTTTTCTTTGTTACAGGGACCTTACCAAAACTGGATTTGCTTAAATTTGTTTAACTTTACTGGTAGCTTATAGTAGGAACTTGTTTACTTTACTGTCTACTCTGTTACATAGTGCAAACCTTCGACCTTTGGGTTATTAACTTTTTTAGGTTCTTTTCTCCATACGGGGAGGGCACATTTATTCTGCTATTTCATGTGTATGTAAATCTTTTTTTTTTATGTGATCTTTCTTTAGATATTTGATGTTGTCAAGTTTAAATGATAATAAACAACAAAAGAAATTCAACTTTGTGTGTTGGTCAGACCCATACCCACTTAACCGTAGTTTTTCACGTTTGTGTGTCTTGTTGTCACATAGATGTGTGTGTGTGGTTAAACTTATATTTATATGTATGAGGAGGGCAAGGTTTTCTTGTACTAACTTATAGTCGTATAGATAGGCTGGAATAGAGAAACTTACTCATTCCAGAGACATATCTTCTCCTTAAGCTATCACCCGTGAAATCTATTTCTCACACCTTTTTCTCACGTACTTATCACCATCCACTCTACTCAGACGGGACAAAAGTAACTCACAACCTATCTGTACGACATCTCACAATTTGAGCCTTCCCTTTGGCTCCGGCATGAATGTAAAATGTCCATAGACGCCTCGAATCTTCAAAACCTGGAATGGATCTACGACCACTGGTCTGGCAGGGGCACGCGGCAGTGAGAGAGCTGACAATCAGATTCCAGATCACCCATACTGGGGACATTTGATATGGATAAGGGAGAAATACTGAAGACAGTTACTGATCGCCTGCTAGAAAGACATTGCAATCGATGAATTGACAAAACTAATATTTATGGAATATGGCATCAAACGTAAGACTAGCCGATATGGACGTATGAGAGGATGCATCCGGTGTGTATACAACCAGCGCGCTACAGGAACAGTTAGCATTCATACCCTTCGACATTTGCCGAGGGTGACTGAGTCAGAGTGCAATGAGGTCGATTCTAATCCACAATAACAAGACCCAGTTGCCATTATTAGAGTACCCATGTACTTTAATTTTTTTTTTCTTAACCAGCGGCACTTGGGCTTTCAGCCCTTCGGCCCAATGACATGTCATTGCGAGGCTGGAGAGCCTGTGGACTTTTCTTCCAACCCGGTCAGGAACTTCGATCCTTCCCATCCACAGAGGGTTTTATCTCAGGAGCCGTTCAGGTTATTCAGTCAAAATCCCGGTCGATCACACTTCTTCTAATGCCCAGGCCCGGGCTTGAACCTTTAACACCTGGTCGCCAGCGCAATGTGGTAACCGTTACATCAGCGCGGCTCCCACCGATGCACTTAAAACCGTTCCTGAAAGTAATGAATACATAAACATATATTTGTAAATAACAGACGCTCGTAAGACAGAAAGAAGGAGGACGCATGACAGTGACCCAAGAGATAGGCTGATCGGAGAATCGAACCAAGGGCCATCCAAAGCGGCACCATCGCCTCGCCTGGAATCGTGAAAGGGACACACGGAGAAATTAAGCACCGATTCACCCCCTGGCAGCGAGGTGATGTTGCTGTTCGGTTGCTCTCCGGTTTGATTCCCATTCCTGCTACCTTGTTATCCTGGTTAGTTACCTTATTTTTTCTAATTAGTAGCACCACCGTCAGCTTCTGACCAATCATGATCAATCTGTCAACAGGAGCAAGCAGCCCGCCAGATAATGACCAGAATAAATTATGACGTGTTCTATCTGCTGCATATTCTGATGACTGCACTCTTGTTCCTGTGATCACTTCATTCCGTTCGACTCCATTGGATCATTGTAGCCCAACTTATTAAAATAAAACATAGGCGCACACAACAACAGATCGCTTATTACTCCGTCTCCGAACCATTAAGAGCGCATTGACGAAGGCGACTATAATCGGCCGACGTATCAATAATTATTAGGGCAAGATGGGGACCTATGCGCCCTCAGAATTCTTTCAACCTCCAAAAACTATAAATTGTGGTCATTTCTTAAATAAACCAAGGTATATTGTATTGTACAGATCCGTTAGACTATACATTTTTATGACCTCGATTTACTCTCTAATGTTATGTATAAATCTAAGACAGAGATACATATTCATACATACCAGCGATGATCTTGCGAGGAAATCTATGTAATATGTAGAGAAAAAAAATCCCAGAAATGCTCCCGCAAAGCAGGTATGTGCGTGTTCTTTAAATGGGTGTTCCATTTAGCTATCCGATGCATTGCGCGCCGTTTCCTGAAAATGCACCATGGAAAGATTGAAAGACATGCCCGTTCTTTTAATCGGTGTTCAATCTAGTCTTCACTGTGCCATGTGCACCTTTCCCGTAAAGCTGGTGGGAATAGTTCACTGTTGATTACAGACGTTTAACTTAAACAATTCTATGTAGAAGGGATCCATAGACAAGCTATACACCAGTTTCGCGGATTCAATTACTCTTCACATTAGCATCGATATCAACAAGGATCAACGCATGAAGAAAAAACATGATGAGAAAGATAAGAAAAATAATACTAAGAAAGAAAGATAGAAAAAGAAGGACGGGGGAAATTTGCAAGTGAAGAGTAACAAATTTAAAAAAAATTGTGAATAAGGTCATACTAGTTTCATTTGACGTCATGTGAGTGTTGCTGGCCACGTAAATCAAACATCTTTTACATCAGTCTTTCTCAACTGGGGTTCCACGGAACCTTCGGATTCCGCGAGAGGTCGCTATGGGTTCCGCGAGAGATCGTAATTGATAAAAATAATAAACGTCGTTTTTTTTTTTTAAAAACTCTGCGCGTCAAGTAATGTTAACGCTCGCAGTGGTGGGCAGTGACCGTATGGCAGTGCTCAATAGGACCGTGTTCACTTGGTTGAGTCCATTTTCAGTTTTTGACGCGAGACAAGGGAGACTTGATAATTGGTGAATGTTGTATTGCACGAAAGGGGAGGACGGTAGGCTGATTACGTCAGCCCCTCCATCCTGAAATACTATATTTCTTTAGCATCTTGTCGGGTAGAAATTCGTGATAAGACTTTTAGGCCTACGATATAAAAAAAAAAAAGACCAAGATGGAAATTTAAAAAGGAAAAACTGAAGTTTCTTCTGCCTACACACACTAACTTCTGCCTACACACACTAACTTCTGCCTACACACACTAACTTGCATTAGAGTTGATATTCTTTTTTGGGAAGAGGAAACCACACAAAAAGAGTAATCGATTAAGGTGGACAAAATAAACCTATCCACACAAACCCCACTTTCTCTACCCAAAAGAGCACTGGCTATTATAATATTTACAACTTACTGATAAGCATCAATAAATGAGGTATCTGAGGAAGGTGACTGAATGTAACAAGAAGAGACATGGTCCGCAACCAGACGATACGTCAAGGCCTAAAAACCTAACCCCTGCAGACCCAAGTAGAACAGCCCCAACTAAGATGGTTTGGCCATGTCTGCAGTGCAGAATGGGAGAAGTTCGGCTACCACAACAAGCATGGGAAACTAAGAGACACGGATCCAGACCTCCAGGACGACCCAGAGTCCGCTGGGAGGAAAACATTAGACAATCTTTGAAGGACCGAGGACTAGAATGGAACCAGGCCAGGAGGAAAACAGCCGACAGGATAGTATGGCGCTCGCTCTTCCAAAGCTCTACACCTCACAGTAGAAGAGGAACGACTAAGTAAGTAAGTACAACTTACTGATCACGCTAACGTATCGTGAGCTGTACATTTAATTTTTATGCAAGGTTCCCTCAGACCTAAAGATTATTACAGGGGTTCCTCTAGGGTTAAAAGGTTGAGAAAGGCTGGTTTAGATCATTCACCTATCATAATATGCAAAACAGTAGCCGAGAAAGTTGCACTAATGCTTTATCTCCCCATTCCTACGCCCCTACATTCTTCGAGATTTTCGATGGCATCTCTTTGTCTAATTCTCCAGGTCTCTTTCAGTTCTGTCCCTTGTCTAATGCATAATTCATGAGTGGTCGCACTTTGAACGCCATACTGAAACAGATTTCATGGTTTTGCACGTACGGCGCTCATTTTCAACAGTTGCGTTGCTTAATTCAGTTGTTTATTATGACGTGACATACTGACATTTAAATAACAATGGTTACTTCGGGTTTGGATGTTCCTTTTCTACAAATGATAATGTGTACCTTGAAATTCACATGACGGCTAGAATGCAATTACAGACGAAATATAGTAATACTGTAACTATATTACCTTTTCTCTTTTTGTGAACGTTTGATGCTGTATTACGATGTATCGGGCATTCTTTTATCTGTTGCTTATGCCTTGAAGCGTCACGTGTTGGGTGATTATTAGTTTCCGATGCAGAGCTTGTGCTGAAGTCTGGTTCAATGCCATGCAGTGTTTCCTTTATGTATCTCCCTCGATCCGTCTTCTCATGGGTCGTCCTCTATTCTTGGACGCTTCCTTGTTGAGGTTATATGCCCGCCTGCTTGTTGATCGGGATTCGTGGTTACAAGGCGTCCAAACCAATATATCTGCACCTGAGCAATTAATAAAATAAAGCAAGCACACATGTCCATTGCCGGATAGGTACTTCACTATAACCTACTTGGTTCTTCACTATAACCCACTTAGCCAATCAATTTCAAGTTGTTGCTCCGTGTAGTTCCCGGGGATCTCTGAAGAGACAAAGAAATAATAGGACTACTACGCCCTCATGTATGTCGTATACGGCGACTAGAAGAGAACGCAGGCGACAGCTGCCCCAAAAGACTGTGCGTGGCACTCCGGCAACGGGCCCTCCAAGTTCAGGTGATGGGGCAGAGCTACGTGTATCTGTTCGGACAACGTCTGTGGACAGAACGGTAATGGTGGTGGCTGCGCTACCGGCTCGGGTGACGATAAAAGTCCGCCTCCACAATGAACCCCTTGCAGGGTAGAGAACCATCCTTCTCGTGGCATTGCACACATGCCAAATAGTGGGTCTGGAGTGACCTCTGCCAGCTGCGCCCGCTGAGTTGGGGAAGTTCTCTGAGATTGCAAGAAAGCCCAAAAAACAACACGCTCAAATTGCCGCACGGATAAAAGAGTGAATAACTCGAATCTCAGGGGATCGAAACAACAACAACAACAGCAACCTCAGCATGTAAAACAAATTGCCACAGAAACCATCGATGCAAGAGCATGTAACTCCTACGTGCATGCTTCCTGCATTAATTTAAAATGAATACATATGACTTAAGATCCGACTACCATTTCAGCCCCTGCAGACCCGAGTAAGACAGTCACGATGGTTTGACCATGACTGCAGAATGCGAGAAGATCGGCTACCATGACAAATGTGAGAGACAAAGAGCCAGAGATCCAGACCTCCAGGACGACCCAGAGTTCGCTGAGAGGACATCATCAGACAATCCCTGAACGACCGAGGACTGGACTGGAACAGACCAAAAGGAAGATATCCAATAGGATAGTATGGCGTTCTCTCTGGCAAACTTCTACACCGCAAGGTAGACGAGAAACGACTAAGTAAGTAAGTATCCTTCCTAGAGTAACAGATACAAGAACAGACTCTTTACCACTTGCTTTCTTCAAGCCGCTGAGTCACGGTATTTTTATTACGTAAAGACATCATGATGTTATGTATCAAATCTTTAAAATCTAATGTTGCTTGTCTAAAAGAGGATAAAACAAACAGTGAATACTCCATATATAATATGTCAATAAATAATCATGGAAATGAAAAAAACGAGATTTACAGTTAAGATAAAATTGAGCAAATGGCATGGTTATATATATCTAAAGGTTGCCAGGTTTTAAAATATCCAATGCAAGACGACTATGGCTACCATAGAGGTTATAAACACACACAAATAATAAATGACACTCCATATCTGAGCTGCCAAAACAATAGTACATTTCATAATTATTGTATCACCCAATAGACGTCAAAAGGAGGACACATTCCAAAAGTAGGTTGTATGGGAGAATACCTATGATTACCAACTGGTTTAACCACTTCACGCTTACTGCATCTATGTGTGTAACATGAATTTGTTTAAATTATTGTATTAATCTGTTGATATATATCACCCAAAAATGGATTGATCTTTTAATCTGTATATATATATATCACCCCCCAAAAAATGGGTTAATCTTAGTAACTATGATTAATTAAAATAGAGAAAATTAAATTAATGCTAATCACTTCAATATACAGGAATAAAAAAATCCTTTTAGCATGGGTCTCATTTGTTAATGTGGGATACTAGTGATTCTGGCCTATGAAAACTCTGGCACAGCCTAAGATTCATAAACTCTCAAAGACTATAATGGCTATTTCACTTTTTTTGCACATTTGGAGACATAAATCCCTTCTAGTACCGAATCGGCTAAGACAGCGTGGTCCAACTGCAGTTCCACGGGCCAAATGTGGCCCGCGGTCATACAAAAACATTTTCTATAATTATATGGTATAATTAATACTTTTGAGACTTAAAACGTCAGGTGGAAAGCAATGTTTTACTGACCGCAGGCAGCAACCGAAACCGTTCGACTGACTTTGATGTTGAGACTGTGGTTACAGAAAAATCACCCCCCCCCCCCCCCCCCCAAACTTAACTTTAGGGCGAAAGAATAAAACTAAAATTATTTCCATAGAAATTCAATGATCATTGTCATTTTTTTTCTTCGATTTACATCAATTTTTCACTGAGCTTTTATTTTAAACTAGCAATAACCCGCCAAAATTGACAGTTTTTAAATGATGCTTCATGTTGTCGTCGTATTTCTGCTTCTTCTAAAGTCTCGCTTGCTCGTTGTGAATGACGCGATCGTCTCTTCCTTTTAGCAACTGCAGCTCGTTTTGCAGCCATCTTATCACTTTGATCCATAATAATAAGTCTGCAATACTTTAAATTAAAATTTTGTCTTGAAGAAACAATCAAAAACTTACATTTTAAGGTTATTTTTAAGAAAATGATGACTTAAATCCGTTTCCCGAATGAAACTGGACAGAAGAGTACCTTGATTGTCTGTTGATTTAATCTGCATCTCCGCACCTTCCTGTCTCCAGTTCATGTACTGTTTATCAATTGTGTTGTTGGATTCTTTCCATAATTAAACTGTTCATGCACACCTTCATTAGCGCACTTTTCTATTTTCGGGAGAGTACATATAAGGGAAACAATACAATTATTGTCTTTCAACCACAGTTGCACCCCCTTAGCTGTGGTTGAAAGTTAAAGTACTCTCTCGAAAATAGAAAAGTGCGCAAATGACGGTGTGCATGATGTGACCGACCGACGTACTTACGGCGGGAATTATGGTATTGGATAATTTTTTATCATGAATGTCCCGCGAACTTTAAATATTTGCTTTATGTGGCCCTCAGGGTTAAATAAGTTGGACCACCCTGGTCTAAGACCATCAATCACCTAGCTAATTAATTAGCCAATCAGCTCTTTTGGATTTTAAAGATTTTGAATTAATTTGTCTGCCATGCTGCCCACAATTGCGTAAACCATATTCTTCACCAGGGGTTCTCAACCTTTTTTTTTTTGCTCTTGGCCCCCTTCTAAGCATTATTTACCTCCATGACCACCCATATAGTCGCTGTTAGCTGGAAAAAGGGCACTTTACCATTTTATTGTAGCCCTTTTACTGTAAAATATGGCATGGCACCCTGGAAGGGGGGGGGGGGGGGGGCTTTTGACCCACGTTGAGATCCACTGTTCTACACTGTTAGAAAATTTATGATTGTGCACTCACCGGTACAGTTAAGTTGTCCTGATCTCAGTTTCAGTCTTTTCTCTATGTGTTTGAAGCTGTTGTCTCATCATTTCCCACTCAGAGCAGGATATTTTTCCATCTCAGACAATGATACCGGTAAGTTATCCTGATCTCTGTCTCACAGTCTTTTCTCTATGTGTTTTGAAGCTGTTGTCTCATGTCATTTCCCACTCAGAGCAGGACATTTTTTCATCCCTGACAATGAGAAGTTGTCCTGATCTCTGTTTCAGTCTTTTCTCTATGTGTCTGAAGCTGTTGTCTCATCATTTCCCACAAAGCAGGACATTTTTCCATCTCAGACAATGAGAAGCTGCCCTGGTCTGTCTCACAATCTCTTCTCCATGTGTTTTGAAGCTGTTGTCTCATGTCATTTTCCCCTCCATGGCAGACCTATTTCAATCCCAATGATGAGTTTCCTTAGTCCTTAATAAGCATTTTCAGCACACTTTCAAGAAATGTAAAACAAACTAATTAAGTAAGTAAGTAAAACAAACAACTTACTTGGGGGTCGGAGTGGCTAAGAGGTTTGGCATCCGCTTCGAGTTCTAAAGGTACCGGGTTTGATTCCCAGTTGAGGGAATATAATTTATGGAAATTTTTTTTTCAGAACCAGTGGTCTTTATGATGTCCCCCCTGGTCTCCTGGGTAGCGACATCAGATGCCTAGCCTTCTCAGATAAGGGCGAAAAAATAGGAGGTCCCGTGTGCAAGTTGCGCACATTAATAATCCCTTCGCAGTTGGAAATCATAAAGAGTAGGCCTATTAGGCCGCTGCCCTGGCAAAATTAAAAAATTAGAAACCTACCCACCACAAAAATATTTATAGAATGTGTGATTCCTGTATACACACATTGGAATGCTCCCTGGTGCTACAGAGTTCGTGCACTGTGCTGAGATCCTCCTTGTGTGATCTAAGGGATGAGATCGGAGCACTGATGGAGTAGTTCGTGTGCAATGAAGATATTCCTTCAAACCACATCAAAACAAACAGCATCAAAGTTATCTTGAATGGGCATCAGCTGGAAGCTGTGTGAACTTCAATAATTAATTGGGACAATAATTACTGACGAAGCGCAGATTAGAAATTCCAGCAATAACAGTACAATGGCAGCCCAAGCAAAACTTGAATCAATATGGACATCCAAAATTACCTTTCATCAAACCAAATTTAAAATACTGCGGTGTCCTGTAACTTACACCTTTTATGTACGCATGTGAAAGTTAAACTCTGATCACAGATTAAGAAAGAAGAATACAGGCATTATAAATATGATTTTATAAAGTATTATACACAAATCATATCATAAATGAACTGAATAGACAAGACACACAATTTGAAATGCTATAGGAACATATGAAGATTTTTTTCACAGCAATAAAAAGATAATATGATGACCACTCATCACAATTACACGAACTACAGAACTAAACATTTTACTTCAGGGCATGCAGAGTACCAGGCAATAGAAGACACGACAGATAGAAACAAAAGTGAATGAAAAACATAAGAGCATTTCAGAAAGTAAACACTCATGATAATTATGAAAAAAAAACAAAGAGGGAAACCCCAAGTCTTGTAAACAGCAAATAATAACATTGGTAAGCTGAAGGCATTCATAAGAAATAAAGAAGTAGAAAACGACAACAGAAAATTAACAGAAGTGACAGGCTTACTGGTATTTTCCTGTTGTCTAGTTTTCTACGTCTTTATTTCTTACGAGTTCTGGCAACACTCCTATTAATGTTTATTACTCATGATAGTTAAGTGTGGTGACTACTATGTTAAGACTTAAGAACGAGAATAAAACAACCCTGTGCAGTACTGAATAACTGACCAATAAATGCTATGATGACGCAGAGACCACAATGTGAGAGATTTCATGCATAATAAAAGGTAGGCCCATAGCAGATACTTCTGTAGTGTTAGAGACTTCACTATCCTAGGTCCAGCATCGAGAGGTGGGCTGAGTAGTTCCCTTCCTCGCTGCTGTTTCCTTCCCTAACTCCAGTGCAAAGTCAGGTACCCATTTACAGCTGGGTAGGCTGAAGTGTGTCGATATCGTGAATCGAAACTAGCACCTTTGCTGCGAGAGACCAGCGCTCTGACCACTCTGTCTATCGGATGCTCCATGCATAAATAAAGAATCATAAATGAGGTAGAGCAGAGCGTCTTATATTCCACAAATAAAAACCCCAAATAAATGTTGATCAAAGGAAACACCTTTTTTGTTATAATTTTTATATGGAATATATAATGACAACACCGGATAATACTTGTTGCCTATAGAATACAAGCCTCTGTAGAAAGTCCACAGTAAAGCCAGTGTCCCTGACAGATGAATTGGAAAATTTACGCTAATTCTTTACAGTAGAAGAAATTCACTGAAAACATAAAAGAACGAACAAATCAAGCATTTCAGAAACAAAACAGGCTCATGATAGTTACATTTGCTGGCAACTAGTCAAGTGTCCATCGACCAAGTGTTAGTGAGACTATAGAATGAGAAGAAACAACCACATGCCGCTCAAATGCCCACTGACGATTGTGATGCCCCACAGACCATGCGTTATAGCCCTGAAGAAGGTGGATAAAAAAAACAAAAAAAACAACCACATACAGCACTAAATACCAATAAATCATATGACTAAACAAAGACTACACTTTGTGAGAGCTTTCACACCTAAATAAGGAATCACAAATGAGGTTCAGCAGAATGTCCTATATTCTAAAAATAAAAACCCCAAACAATTTTGGTCAACGGAAACACAATATAATTTTTTTATAATTTGCATATAGAATATACAGGGTGATTACAAAGTCACAAACTATTTTAAAATGTTAAAATCTTCACTTGTATCTAATGGACATACATGAAACAATTGGCAATAACTGCTATTTAACTAATAAAATTTTTAATTTTCAGAAACAAAATAACATAAAATCTAAAATGACTAGCAAACTGACGTAACAAAGGGACAGCAACAATTGCTGATCACTATGAGCTGAACAGGCTGGATCTACATTGGGCTGCAATGTTAATGTAACATAGTGTTTTATATAATAAAATAACAGTTAATTCTCTTAACTCTTTGACTCCATAATTATTTTCCACCCTGTGCCATAATTATTTTTTGAAGAATTCTAAACGGTGAAGTGTACTGTCTTTTAGTGTAAATTTTATGTTAATCTTTTTTCTGTGAAAATGTACTTATTATATACTAAACTGTAGGGAAATGGATAGAGAATTGTAATATATAACGTCTTTGGTAGTATTAACACAAGTGTGTTCGGTATACTTAAAACATTTTGCATGTAAAATTGAAAAACACTAAAAAGTTAACTGTAGAATTCGATCTTACCAAAGACAAATTTCTGTTGTGGTCAATAAAACTTTCTTTTTAGTCTTCAAACATCAAGTTAATAAATGTACAAAGTAAAAAAAAACATTGCTTATAGCCACAATTAGTACTTTTAGTGTTATTCACACCAGTTTTTACTGTGGTCCCTTGTAAGAAAAAAATAAATTATGCAATCGTGCATTACGTAATTTTCAAACAAATAAAGAAGAATAACATCATATAAAAACTTTTTTACACTTGTTTAATGTTTTAATAGTATCCCTAGCTTCATCTTCTACTTAGGACTGGTGATTAGGTTTCAAAGAAGTTTGACACAATTATTTGCTTAGGAGACTTAGAACATGTAAATATAAAGCGTGACATATTTCTCTAGCAATAACAGCGAAAAACGCAAACACACGAATCGTCACACAAATTGTGATAATAACATCAAAACACGCACATGTGCTGCTTAACTACAGTCAAATTAGTTGTTTAAATTTTTGCGGAAGTCATTCTACGAGTTTTAAAATATGAACTGCATTAAACGGAGATTTTTGGGTTTTATTCGTGATAAACTAAAAACAACGCTCTGAGCGTTCCGCTGGCACGTGGCGTTGAATTTTGCAACGCTCAGAACATTGGTCTGGAGTCAAAGAGTTAATGTTAATTGTTTTCCCATATAAGTTACTTGAATAGGAGTGAAGAAATACAGATTTAAAATTTGAGTGACTTTACAATGACCCTCTATATAATGACATCATTAGGTAAATATAAGTTTCCTACAGAATACATGCTTCTGTAGAATATACACCAGTAAAACAGGTGTTCCTGACAGATGCAGTGTGGGAAAATTTACACTAACTCTTGACAGCAGATTAAACTGAAGACACAAACACGACCAAAACAATTTTCCACAATAACATACGTTTTCACACAAGCATTTAGTATCCAATTTTTTTGCCGCCAGCAATACCACACATTTCTGTATGAACAATAACATTAACAAGTTAGTCCACAAATAGTGACATAACTTTGTTCACTAACAAAAACATGTGTTTTTCCATCAACAAAAACAAGTAATGACAAAATCCTATTCAAAATGAATAATCAAAATTATATTCTAAATCTTGTGTACCGTTCAATTTTAAAATTGATTCCATACCATTTTATTTTTTCATGTTTATATGTAGTTCCTTACCAGTTTTACAGCAGCTTCTTCGTGTATTGACATATACTATTCCAAATCCACTGTACTGATACAGCAAAATTATTCGCTAATGTTCTGATGTGTCTTCACGTTACAAATTAATAGGATACAGCAAATTGCATTAAGATAAACATCAGTAATTTTGTTTGTTTAATGATGGTGTGATATAAATACAAATAAAAATTTTTAACACCACAGGCACTCAATAAACTAATGAGATTGCTATCATAGACAACCATCAAGACAGCACACATATGCGAGAACAGATTACATTTTCAATTCACATCTCCCTGAAATAGACACAACATTATTACTTCAACAAAGGAATTTAACATGCCAGCAGTCTTTGCAAATGCCATTCCATAATTTCATACAATATTTACAAAAATGTACAAGTCATTATTACCACTCTTCAGCTCCCCTTGGAGAATAGGGCTTTAACAAATGCATACCAAGCCACCCTGTTCTGTTTTGTCTGCTCTAGTTCTGTTCATGTCTTCTGCATATTTTCTTTTTAAGTATCTGGTCTCAAATTCTCCTCTCAATGTGTTTTTATGTGCCCCCCTATTTTGTTTTACTCTGTAGATTCCAGAACAAGGACTGCCTTGTAATAGTCTCAACTGGTTTCTCAATGTATGACCTACTTAAAGCCAGTGCCATCTCCTCCCCTCTTGCTCCACTGGTATTTGCCTGGTTCTTCCATCAGGCCCCCCCCCCTTGCCCACCCATTGGTGATCTCATTATACCATTTTGATCCCTTCTGTTCAGCAAAAGCCCTTATTTATAACAAGTCTTGTTTGTTATTTATATTATTCTCTGTTTCAAAGCCATACAATAATACTGACTGACATTTTAATGAAAATTCTTAACTACAATTGTGTTGCAATTGGTTTCTTTTTGATTTCCATATATTTCCCATTGTGTTGAATGTCCCTCTTACCTTCTGGATGTGTGATAACTTATTTCCTTTGCTCACAATCTTTACTTAAACCCAGAAGAACGTAATTAGTTTCAGTTCCACCTGCTATGCTAGGTGGACTTTCGTTCATTAGCAAGGATATTAATAGGAAATCTTGTAATCTTTCAATAATTTTTTAACTTTCATGTTTATTATTTTTTTTTTTCAGCGGCTATATTTCTATGCCCCATGTAGGTCCCCCCGGGGGTCTCTGAAGAGACAAAGAAAGAATAGGTCAACTGCACCCACAGGCATGTTGTTACACAAGGTGACTAATATGTGGCTGTGCATGGGGGCTGACGACCTCATGTGTAAAACTAATTGCCACAGAAACCACCATTACATCATCATCATCAGCTTGCCATCTCCACAACGAAGGTTGGCTGTAATGGATCTCCAACGTCTTCTCTCTCTTTCCTGTCCATCTCTTGATGTTATCTTCCTACTTATAGCACTGTCTACTCCTTGCATGTTTGCCTTCAACTGTCCCTTCTATTATGGTCTCCTGCAAGGTGTTATGCCTCTTTATGTGGCCAAAGTATTTTAGCTGCCTAACTTTGATCTCCCTCATTAGTTCTCTTTTCATACCTAGATTTTGTAGGACCTCCTTATTTGTTTTCTTCTCTGTTCATGAGATGCACCCCATTCTTCTATATATCCACATCTCAAGAGTCTCAATTCATTCTTCCAAATGCTTATTCATTGTCCATGTTTCTATAAATATAACATTTTATCATTCTCAATTTTAATTTGTGAGTTAACTGTTTAGATGTCAGTATATGTTTCATGTTGCTAAATGTAGCTTTGGCCATTCCTATCCTCTTCTTGATTTCTGTTTCACATCTGCCATCTTCTGTTATTATATGACCAAGATTTTCCAATTTATGCTTATCTTTAATGTGGGCTTATTGTCTGTTTTGCTAATTATCATAGTTTTTGTTTTCTCAATATAGGAATTCATATTCCAATCCATATTCATGACTTATACCACCACTACAAGAGCATGTAAATGCTTAGTGCAGTCTTCCTGCTGCGGGGACCAGCCTCCATGCTCCGTAGGGAGCATAAAGGAAAATTCTATATTTCTATGGTGCTTGTATGGTGGCATCAGCAAAAATAGGTAGTGTACATCTTAATAGGACAACAGACAAAGACATGGCCTACTCTACAACCACAAGGCCTTCGTCAAGGACAACATTAAAAAAAATTTTTTTTTTAATTTAACACATTAACTACGGAATTGAAAAACACACTGTGGCCGAATACAATTTTTTTCCCATTTTCATCCTGTAGGTGTTTGCACAAAGTAAGCTGTAGTTTTCATAATTGTTTACAGATTTTTATGAATTACACGTCATTTTAAAGATAAATGAATGTACTATTACAATAAGCACCATTTGTAACTCTAATAGAGGTTGTTGCTATTTAATGGCCCTCTGATGGCCGAGGAGTTGCAATATTTTCACAATTATAACTACTTGCGCCCCATCTCTATCAAAATCACTATTTCAATCAATGTGCACACCGTTTTCACTCTTGTCCTCGTCGCTAGATCTATCAGTCAATTGTTGAAACAAGTTTCTAGCCTATTCAGCCGTTAGACGAGATGTACAAGCATTTTTTGTGGTCCTATCACTAGTTGCCACGGTAAACAGTTACACGATTTGGTAACTAACCCAAAATGCTGAAAAATATGAACATAATATCAATTTTCAAGTGTTCAACAACCATGCTTTGGGAATTTGTTTTCCGGTGGCAATTCAAAATCTCAAACCAGATCAGAAAGTGTTTCAGTACATTTTTATTTGTTTTATTACTAAAAATAGATCGACGCTCTGAGC
The DNA here is from genome assembly GCA_024509875.1 of Oreohelix idahoensis. Classification (NCBI taxonomy): domain Eukaryota; kingdom Metazoa; phylum Mollusca; class Gastropoda; order Stylommatophora; family Oreohelicidae; genus Oreohelix; species Oreohelix idahoensis. Next base: position 77,626 of record JAMPIV010005313.1, read on the forward strand.
GGCTCACGGTCCAAATGATAGGATTTCAAAAGCCGGTCCCACCGGCTCGCAGTAGTTAATGTGTTAAAGCAGCAGAGAAAGAAAAAGCTAATCTAAAAAAAAAAAAATTTAAACAATTGAAATAAAATGATATTGACCAAATATGAAAATAGTTTATGGTGCTTTTTCGGGCATTTCTGCAGCATTAGTAATTTTTCTTTTCTATTTTTCTCTGCTTTCCTAATCTGTTGCTACTGTGCTTTTTAAGCCGAAGAAAACTTCGCTCAAACATTCTTCATCTACTCTTGTTCACATCAAGGAGTAAGGTACACAAATTTGGCTGTGCCTTATTCTAGACCAGGTGCTCCCAACTTGGGGTATGAGAAGGTCATCAAAGGGGGTTTAGGTCCATTGGGTAAATAACTACATTATCTTACTGAAATATTCCAAAAGTAGAAATGATAGGAAACTATACAGAGCGATAGAACAGGGGGCAATTTGATCATCAGAAATAGTCCCCCGTTGATCAAGTGTTTCTGCCCCTTAATCTCCTTTACATTTTAAGGGAGAATGTAGTTAATGCGCAGTGGTTAGTGCACTGGCTTCCTAGCTCGGTGGTCCATGGTTCGATCCCGTTGAGGTGGGATTTTTTAGACCACTACGGCTCCAGGGTCAACTCAGCCTCATGAATGGTGATACCCAACCAGAGCAACTCTGGGAAGGTTAAGGCGGCTGGAATGATGCTGACCACATCACCCCTAGTGTGCCGATGGTCAAGAAAATATGAGCCTAACACCATATTCCCAATATGCCTCAATGGGCGTGTAACGGAATCCTTTTTTTATTTTTTTACATTCTAAGGGGGGCAGGCCAAATTTCGCTTTGTGCCTTATTCTAGACCAGGTGTTCCCAACTAGGGGTATAGGTCCATAACTATATTATCTTACTGAAATATTCCAAAAGTAGATTCATAAGAAACTCAATACAGAGCGACACAACAGGAGGCAATATAATCATCTATTATAATGTTTTACGGCCCCATAATCTTCGGGGGGGGGGGGGGGCGCACACACCCACCTGGGTCATGACTTCCAAGTGTCAGCCTCCTGTTGTCTTGTGCAGAAAGTAGTAGTGTTAGTGAAATAAGTTGTGGATTGAAGAAAGAACTGCAAGTCCTGTTCTGGGTCAAACACAAAGCAAGAAACAAACTGGAGGTTGAACACGATATGTCTCTTTCACAAAACTGACCCAAGAATAAAACTGTTGGTTGATAAGAAACAGAATCAAGGGTCTCACCAATTTATTTTACTGTGTTCTGATAAAGCAAAAAATAATAATTAATAAATAAGTAAATTCGTACTGAGTCAATTTTACAACTGAAAAACACACTCAAAACAAGGGACGTTCCAGGATTCACCCTTCATAAACCACAGGCACAAATAGGAGATAAAGACAAGAAATATAGACAGGTTCAGAGAAGAAAGACTAAGGATACAGCAAACATGTTTTAAAACACAGATAAACAAAAAAAAAAGATAAGACAAGAAACACAGAAAGATGAAAACAAAAAAAGAAACAGGTAACACAAGAAAAACAGTAACACTTAATAAACAAGTTAAAATACAGAACCAGAAAGCAAAAACGTTAAAAAGAAAATGAAAGGACAAAACAATGAAGTAATATAAAATATATATGAAATTATTTATTTAAAAAAAAATTGTTATGAACTGGTTCAAGTTTTCTTTATGAAAAATTAATTAATCTTTTTACTTATTTCTTATAATCTGTTAACTTATTTCTTATCTAGAATTTATTTACTTTCATAGTGAACAGGGGGTATCGTATGTTTTACTAAAAGCTGAAGGGGTATGGGGGACAGAAAAAGGTTGGGAACCACTGTTCTAGACAGTTTATACTGTGAGCCGAATTTGCAACAATGATCAAAGATAAAACATAATAAATGGCCTCTTTCATATCTACACATACCTTAGTACACAGATACACACATGAAAGAACGTCTGACATTGCTGAAATCAACGCCATTGTCACTTTTCAAAATGTCATGTGACAGTGTCTCAGTGACAGATAAGATCCTTATGTCAGCATTTTATTCCTCATTAAAAAAATTTCAGCATTCACAGGGTGCCCCTAACGTTCTTGTGCCACTTTAATAACTTTGGATGTACACATGATGGAAGCACACTATAAACAGTACATAAAAGCTTAATTTATGCATTGTTAAAATGTTCAATCAATCAATACCCTTTAGCTCCCCGAGGAGCATAGGCCTTCAACAAACACATGCCAAGTCTTCCTGTCCTGTGCCATCCGCTCAAGTTCTTTCCATGTTTTCCTCATCATTTACACCTCTGTATCTAGATCTCTTCTCCGTGTGTTTTTTGGTCTACCACTGCATCTCTTTCCCTGTGGATTCCAGAACAAGGACTGCTTTGTAATGCTATCAACAGGTTTCCTCAATGTGTGTCCTATCTATCGCCAGCATCTTCTTCTCAACTCTTGTTCTACTGGCACTTGTCTGGTTCTTCTTCTCAACTCTTGTTCTACTGGCACTTGTCTGGTTCTTGTCATCAATTCCACATTTGTGACTTTGTCATACCATTTCAGTCCTTCTATTCTACGCAAGCACCCGTTTATAAAAGTCTGTAGCTTTTTGGTTGTTGTTTTTGTTGTTCTCCATGTCTCAGAGCCATACAATAGGACCGACTTGACATTGATGGAAGCACACTATAAACAGCACATAAAAAAATAATTTATGCATTGTTAAAATGTTATTAGTTATCAATTTTGAGTTAAATACTTTTAGATCCTGTAAGTAACTGAAGATGCCTCACAGAAGTGAAGAGCAGAATAGCTCAGGCAAAAACAGCATTCTATAAAATGAGATTTTATGCAACAATTCTTTGTCAATGGAAGCAAGAAAGAGAGTTGTTCGGTGTTACATAGAACCCATCCTGACATATGGGAATTAGTCATGGACAATTAGTAAACAAGTAGGGAAAACACTAGAGGTCACAGAGATGTGGTTTCACAGAAGAATGTTAAAAATACCATGGACAGTCAAAAAAGTAATGAGGATATCCTGAAAGAGGCCAATGCGCAAAGGAAACTTATTTCAAAAGTTAGAAAGAAGCAATCCACTTTTTTTTGGGGGGCATGTTATGAGAAGGGGAAAGCTGAAATATATTGTAACAACAGGTAAGATTGAAGGAAAAAGTGATAGAGGAAGACAAAGAGAGGAAATACTGGACAGTTTGACATCATGGCATGGAAAGAAGTCAACAACAGAATTGATAAATAGTACTGAAGACAGGAAGTTGTGGAGAGACATGATCTCCTATGCCACAAGGCATGGTACTTGAAGAAGAACTGATTAAAAATGATGATGATGATAACATAAAACGTTAACTGTGTGATGGAAAATTGGTCTGAATGATACGCCACAAAAATATGTTGAAGCTTAAAAATGTTAACTGTTGTGTGTTAAAACTTGATAAATGATGTTTTTATTTGCGATTTTTAGTGTGTTTATATCATCCAAAGTAATTAAAGTTTAAGGTTGCACAAGGGCTTCAGGTACACCCCCATATAATAAGTATTAAGCTATAAACATAATGTACATATTGTCACATGTTCCCATAAACATAAATACACCAAACGGTATATTCTGCTATATGTCTATTTTTTTCAGTTTTTAATAAAAATAAATTACATTTACTGAATAAATTAAAATAATCTTTCCAACCTCCAAAGCTGACCAGGTACATTTAGGTCTAGCACTTGAGGTTTATCAAATTCACAGCCTGGTTATAGGGGCATGAATGCGCTATCACAGCACACAATAACTAATATATCTTGTTCCTGGATTGTTACAATGGTGGTTTTCCCTTGCCTTCTGTTAGCCTCTGTATGTGGTTTACTAAAATCAATCAATCAGTACCCTTTAACTCCCAGAGAAGCATAGGCCTTCAACAAACACATGCCAAGTCTTCCTGTCTCGTGCCATCCGCTCAAGTTCTTTCCAGTTTTCCTCATCATTTTAACCTCTGTATCCAGCTCTCTTTTCCATGTGTTTTTTGGTCTACCTCTGCCTCTCTTTCCCTGTGGATTCCAGAACAAGGACTGCCTTGTAATGCTATCAACAGGTTTTCTCCATGTGTGTCCTATCCATCGCCAGCATCTTCTTCTCAGCTCTTGTTCCACTGGCACTTGTCTGGTTCTTGTCATCAATTCCACATTTGTGCCTTTGTCATACCATTTCAGTCCTTCTATTCTACGCAAGCACCCATTTATAAAAGTCTGTAGCTTTTTAGTTGTTGTTTTTGTTGCTCTCCATGTCTCAGAGCCATACAATAGGACTGACTTGACATTTGAGTTGAAGATTCTTATTTTCGTGTTGGACTTGATTTCTCTAGTTCTCCATATGTTTCCCAATGCAATGAAAGCACCTCTTGCTTTTTGTATTCTTATTTTGATATCATTGTCTGTCCCTATAACTTTGTCTATATTACTGCCAAGATATGTGTACGATTCTACATCCTTTAGTGGTGTTTCTTCAAGTTCAACCTTGTTATCATTCCTTGCATTTATTCTCATAATCTTTGTCTTTTCCCTGTGTATTTTCAGGCCCACTTGTTGTGACCTCTCATCGAGAATTTTTATATTCTCTTGCATCTGATTATGGTTATGGGACAGAAGAGCCAAGTCATATGCAAAATCCAGATCATCAAGCTGTTTAGTCAGATTCCACTGGATTCCATTTCTGTTGTGTGATATCGATGTTTTCATAATAACCCAATCTATTGCTAGTTTACTATAATGTGGTGGTGAAAAAATTATTAACAGATGGTAGCGGAAAAGAACTACAGGAAAACCTTGATAATCATCATCATCATTTCCCTTTGTGCTGCTTGTGGAGCATACAACCACAACTGCAACTGCCCCCCCCCCCTTCTTTCAGGTAGCCTGTACTATAACATTTGTGTGCTCTTGAAGCAATGGTTTCTGTAGCAATTTGTTCTAACTGATGAGGTTGTAAACCCCATTCACAACCTCATATTAGTTGCCTGATTCAACATGCCTAATAATACAGTAAACGAACGTAAAAGATCTGTCTAAACAGCAAGAAGAAAGCAGTAGCAGTCATCTCTGAGAAAAGAAATTCTCCACAAATCTGCAAATGTGGCAATCTTTTTTTTTTTTTTTTTTAAAGTACATGGATTCATCTGATATGTGCAAGGGCTGGCAACCTCACCATGTTAAACACACTGCTACAGAAATCATTACCACAAGAGCACATGAATGCCTGGTGACGGCAACCAGCTGTAGTGGTGGTTCCATAAGGAGTGAAAGAAAAGGTATAAAGGTCTATTAACTCTTTGACTCCGGAATAACGCTCACAGCATTGGTCAGATTTGACACCCATGCCTAAACAACTCTCTGAGCATTGTTTTTAGTCCATCACGAATTAAAATTACGGCACAGGGTGGAAAATAATTGCGGAGTTAAAGAGTTAATAAGATAAGATAGAAATCAACTCAAAAACATTGAACAGGACAGATTGCGCTAACCTCCCATTCCAGAAAATGATATTTTGTGCAATAAAACAAGAGTAAAAAATTCTTCAATGCTAAATAGATCCACTTCTATTATATGGACATGAAGTATGGACAAGTGACAATAAATAAGATCACTCAAGACTATCAGACATGTGGTTTAAAAAAAAAAGAATGTTAAGAATTCCATCAACATTTAAAACACTCAATGACCTGTATGACTGACATGGTTACATTTCATGCAGAATGCTGTGTACCACATGATACATTACCTAATACCCAATCTTGTTCTGACATTTTTTTCATGGATGAGCGCACACCATTTAATGGAGAAATAGGGAGTGTTGGGCAAAGGAGAGCACTCAGTTCCTGAAACAAGTGCCATCTGTGATGCTGTGGACAAGTATTGCAGCGTCTGGCTTCGTTGCTTTTTATTTATTATTTTTTTCTTTTGGTTGTGTTTGTGGTGGCTCATTAACTCATAAAGGATGTGGTGTTTTTCCCATGTTTGACACAAAGAATTTTCTGTCACTTTGAGTTCTCATATAGGTTTTTAAATTTAAGGGTCAGTTCTTTAAAAAAAAATTTTAAGTATGGTAAAACAGGAGACTGAATGAGGATTTATTAAATATGAAATTGGGACAAAATAAAACAGAAACTTTGTTTAAAAATACTGGTTCCCAAAAATTGGGCTCCCGAAGTGACAATCAGCCCCAATAATATTAGCTTCTCATCCTTTAACAGCTACCACCAAATATACACATATGCTGCAGATGTAGCTCACACCACAAGTGATGAATGGAAACATTTAGTCACTCGCTTATGTACCAAAGACAGCCAGGGGCACTGAATGAAAGATAGATGTGACATTCTGATGAATGCACTCCAGGCTACTGGTTTGGCTACAATTTACAAACATCTCCTGTATCTTTACCACAGCCATTACTCTGCCCTGATGACCACTGGGGTATCATCAAAGTAGTAAAGCTGCAGCAAGCTACGAGGTGCAGCAAGATTTTACCTCATCACAGAAGAACTGAGCCAAGCCTTTCCCGTTATTGACTAATAAAGGAATATAAGTATGTGGCAGGTACTTTGTAAGAAAGAAAGAAACGAGAACACCAGACAACAGAAAATTAACAGAAGTGACAGACTCCCCAGGAAACAGAACCAGGGACCATCTGTATGGTGCCATTGCTGTGGGAGTGAATAGTGACAAGACACGGCCAATTCAGCACCTGTAATGCTTAACAGAAGCTGCAATGCTTGTCGCTCAGGACATAGTGGCACATTCACATACTCAGTTGTGTTTTCAGCATGCAGATCAACTAAGAATATAATTGAAGTCTTAATTTTGTATGATTGCATGTACCAATATGGTGACTTCTGGCCCTACAGTGTGTATAAGGTAAGGGTAGTCCGCATAGCAGAAACTGCCATACATGGCAATACCTGTACTAAGTCAGAGCTTTATAAGATTCCGTTCTTTGCTGCCTTTGCCAGCCATAACTCAAGAGCAGAGTCAGGTACTCATTTTTAAAGCTGGGTAGACTGTAGCATGGCGCAATCTGGTTCTGAACCCAGCTCTTTGCCACGACAAGCAAATGACATGATGGAATTATGTGATGAGCTTTACATCATTTTTTTGTGTGTATAATTTTTCAGGCACTGACATTAAACTCATTAAAAACACAGAGACGATACGTCAAGGCCTAAAATGCCACCCCCTACAGACCAAAGTAGAACAGTCCCAACTAAGATGGTTTGGCCATGTCTGCAGAATGGGAGAAGATCGGTTACCACGACAAGCATGGGAAACAAAGAGCCAAGGATCCAGACCCCGAGGACGACCCAGAGTCCGCTGGGAGGACAACATTAGACAATCTTTGAAGAACCGAGGACTAGAATGGAACCAGGCCAGGAGGAAGACAGCCGATAGAATAGTCTGGCGCTCTCTCTTCCAAACCTCTACACCTCACGGTAGAAGGGGAACGACTAAGTAAGTAAGTAAGTAAAAACACAGAGGAACAGGGAAAGGCCAATGAACATCATGACAGAAATGAAGGATGGAGGATAAACCTAGTCAAAGCAGAACTGAGCATTAGAAGTGATGAATGGAAGTATTTGGTTGCCATCTGTCTGCCTAAGGGAGCCAGCATACAAATGAATGACTCATTCATGGAATCTGTCAAACACATATCTAGGTCTCAAGCTTATTGGTACACACAACTGATTTTGGGTTAACTGTTCAGACGTTATTTTCAAATATATGACCCAAAAAAATGTATATATATATAAAATTTAGTAAGGCTGATAAAAAATATATGTTCAGAAACATTTCTACAGTGACAGGACAGAGATAGTTATGAGTTAACTGAGTTAAGGAAAATGACGATGAAAATATTGAGCAATACTGGTGCAGAAAACATATGGTTGGCCAAATTAACTCATAACTATCTTTTGGTCATATATCTGAAAATTACGCCTGAACAGTTAATCCAAAATCAGTTGTGTGTACTAATAAGCTTGAGACCTAGATATGTTTTTCACCCATGTGTTACCGGGGCCCAAAAGGGAAGCAAAGAATAGTAAAAGTGTAACCTACCATGCATGTCATAAAAAGCAACTAAGAAGGGTTGGGCATGGGGCAAGTTACCCCATCCCGTAAAAATCTTTTACCAAAAAACTTCAACAAACATGGACAGGTCAAATACAGAATATAAATCAACTCAGCCGCCCAAGACAGAAGAAGGTCCTCTAGAAAGGTGCATGAAGCAACCCAGAAAAAGCCGAAGGGAGTCTGGGTTGCCGACTAACCTTTTTTCGTCAAGGAAAATCTCCAATATTGGAGAGGCAGAGGTAGACCAAAAAAAAACATATGGAGAAGAGAACTGGATACAGAGGTGAAAATGATAAGGATAACGTGGAAAGAACTTGTGGATGGCACAGGACAGGAAGACTTGGCATGTGTTTGTTGAAGGCCTATGCTCCTCAGGGAGCTAAAGGGTATTGATTGACTAGATATGCGTTTGACAGGGAAGCACCACTGCAGTTGGCCCCCCTTATAGGAAGCCTGCACCAAGCATTCACATGCTCTTGTAGCTGTGGTTTCTGTAGCAATCTGTTTGACATTATGACATAACCAGCCTCATGCACAACCTTATATTAGTCACCTTGTACAACATGCCTGAGGCAGCAGTAGTACTATTCTTTGTCTCATCAGACCCCCCCCCCCCCCCCCAGAACTAAACGAGGCTCAACATTTTAGACAGCATAAATCTTTTGGCTATGCACCAGCTGTACAAATATTATTGTCACCAAGAGGATACACACTTGGTGAAATAAAGAAAACATCACATATTTGGATACAGCATCATATCAGAATTAACAGCAGCCGTGCTTGAACCACTTAACTGCAGTCTTTTTTTTTTTTTTTACCCAAGTGGAGAAACATTCACACAAGGTAAAATGTACTATTATGTAACACACAAGCACAGTCTAAGTTTTCCTCTCACAGTTTTTAACTACAGCATGTTGCGACAGATTTCATCCCAAGATGCTCCAGTTAAGTGGACGAGTGGAGACAGTAGACTTCAGAATGGTAATCTCATCGATGTGCTGATCTGGTAATTGTGCTATGGCCTCCTGAAGACCCCCGTTCAACAACGGGTGGATGCATACGCTGATGGCTGGACGGCTCTTTTTGTATCTGTGACAATGCAGATAGCATCTATTAACTATAGCTCTAAAATCATCCAACTACATAGTATCTTAGATTTCACTTAGTCAACCTTAACGGAAAGTTAACTTAAATATTAAAATGAAGAAATATCCTAGCAAGATAGGTCAAGGCTGTCCTATAGCAGGAACTGCCATAAGGTAGTGAAGTGTTAGAGACTCCAACTTAATAAATGCAGCTATTTTTTTATGAGGTGGGAAGACCAGTTCCCTTCCTCTCTGCTTATGCCTTCCCTAACTCAACAGAAGATCCAGGTACCCATTTACAACTGGGTAGACTTAGATATGACGTCATCAGACTTTGATCCTGGAACTGGTAACTGTGCCGTGATAGGAAAATGCTCTAACAGTGTAGCCAAATCAAATGAGCAAGACAGGAGCTTTCTTTAAATCTAGACAAAATAATTAACATGTATCTGATCAGAATGCATGTCACACACCACAACTAATCTGAAGTTGTGCATGAGGCTGGCAACCTCATCATGAAAAAAACACACTGCTCCAGAAATCACTGCTGCAAAAGCATGGCACTGCTTGGTACAGGCTTCCTACAAGGGAACCAGCTGCAGATGGTGGCACCATGCTCTGAATGGAGCTAACAGAAAAATGATGATCAGAATTCCGTGACCCAATTCTACACTGAAGTGTCCTGCGGCAACTGTCCCTGTCTAAGAAAATATTTATGTATAGAAGAATAAATGTTACAGATACCTGCTAATCAAATATGCTTGCAACCCTCGACATACACTCAAAGACCTCCCAGTATACAGCTGAAAGTTTACTAGCTTTTCTACCTGCAAGTGAAATAAAATCATGAAATCAATTACTTAATATTCAAAGCCATGGTTCAATATTTTCAAACACAAAGTTACAGTTAACATAAAATCCAGTTTTTTCTTTGTTCATTACTGTGATGCATTGATTTTAAAGTTCTGTGCAAATATTTTTAAACAAATGAATTCATGTTAATATCATTGATAAAATATCATGAATGTTTTATTAAATTTAATAACATCCAAATGTGGGTCATTGATCTGCCGATTGAAAAAACAAAACAAAGAATGAACAGTGTGGAAACAAAGAAAGAAAAGGATGACGGCTCCCTCAGGCATGTCATTCAAGGTGACTTAATATGAAGTTGTACGTGAGGCTGGCAACCTTATAATGTCAAATATGTTGCAACAGAAACCACAAGAGCATTTGCAGGCTTCCTATGATGGCAATAGCTGCAGTAGTGGCTCCATAAGGAGCAAAAAGGAAAATGATGATGGTGTGATGATGTTGGTGATGATGATGGTGATGATGGTGATGATGGTGGTGATGATGATGGTGATGATGATGGTGGTGATGATGATGGTGATGATGATGTGATGATGGTGATGATGATGGTGATGATGGTGGTGATGATGATGGTGATGATGGTAATGATGATGGTGTGATGATGGTGATGATGATGGTGATGATGATGGTGATGATGATGATGATGGTGATGATGACGGTGATGATGATGGTGATGGTGATGATGGTGGTGATGATGATGATGGTAGTGATGATGGTGATGATGATGGTGGTGATGATGGTAATGATGATGGTGATGGTGGTGATGATGATGATGGTGGTGATGATGATGGTAGTGATGGTGAGGATGGTGGTGGTGATGATGGTGGTGATGATGGTGGTGATGATGATGATGATGGTGGTGATGACGATGATGGTGGGGATGATGATGGCGATGATGATAGTGGGATGATGATGGTGATGATGATGGTGGTGATGATGATGATGATAGTGATGGTGATGATGATGGCGATGATGATAGTGGTGATGATGATGGTGATGATAATGGTGGTGATGATGATGATGGTAGTGATGGTGATGATGATGGTGGGGATGATGATAGTGGTGATGATGATGATGGTGGTGATGATGATGATGGTGGTGATGATGATGATGGCAGTGATGGTGATGGCGGTGGTGATGATGATGGTGGTGATGATGATGATTATGATGAATTCCAATTTACATAAAATTCACCTGTTCCTTTGCTCATTACTGTTATACACACATTTTAGAGCCCTGAGCAATGATTTTAAAAACATTTATTCACATTAATTTCGTTGACCAAATTTCATAAAAGATTTACTAAATTTAATAACATCCAAAAGTGTTCCCTCCATGTTGCTTAATGCTAAATAATATTTAAAAAAAAGTGTAGATTAGATAAATAATTAGCCCGTGTAGTTTCCATGGGGGTTTCTGATGAGACAAAGAAAAATGTAAGACTTCTGCTCCCTCAGGCATGTCATATAGAGTGACTAATATGAGGCTGAGCGTGAGGCTGGCAACCTCATCATGTAAAACAAACTGCCACAACAACCACTGCTGCGACTGCCTGGTACAGACTTCTTGCAAGTGGAACATCTGCAGTGGTGGCTCCATGCTCTATAAGGAGCAAAAAAGAAGAACAATGATAATGATGATGATGAATTCCAATTTACATAACATTTATCTACAGGCATACCTCGGAGATATTGTGGGTTCGGTTCCAGACAACCGCAATAAAGCAAATATCGCAATAAAGCAGGTCATACCCATTTTTTTTGGGCTTCCCAGTGCATATAAAAGCCTAAAATCATGTTTACACTATGTCTATTAAGTGCGCAATAGTGCTAGCTCTATTTTTAAAAATGTACTGTAAAATTAAAAATACTTTATTGCTAAAAAAATTGCTAATCTTCATCATCTGAGCATAAATCTATCGGAAGAAGAAGGCTCGTTCTAATAAATAAACATAAATAATTTGAAAAAAAAAGCGCAATATCTGCGAAGCGCAATAAAGCGAGGTATGCCTGTATTCCTTTGTGCATTACTGTGATACACTGATTTTACAGCTCTGAGCAATTATTTAAAAACAAATGAATTCATATTACTGCTGTTGATCAACTTTCTTGAATGTTTTCACAAATTTAATAACATCCGAAAGTGTGTCCTTAATGCTGTAAAATGAAACCAAAAAAAAAATGGTACGGATTACATAAAGAAGCACCCCGTGCAGTTCCCAATGGTCTCTGAAGAGATATTAAAAAAAAAAAAAAAACAGGAACACTGCACCGTCAGTCATGTCATACAAGGAAAACTATTATGAGGTTGTGCATGAGGCTGGCAACCTCATCATGTAAAACATATGGCCACAGAAACCACTGCTACAAGAGCATGTGAATGCTTGGTGTTGGCTTCCTGCAAGCAGACCAGCTCCAGTGGTGGTTGCATGCTCCACAAGGAGTGCAACAGAAAATGATGATGATGACATAAATAAGAATCTGTGAATAGGGGTCCTTTCTCCTGAAAAATGGAAAGAGAAAGGAGAGGGACCAGCATGTAAGAGAAAGGCTCAGAACAAGGCATAATGAAAGGTATGTATCACAAAATGGGGCAATCATCCTCGATCTTTGTTTCACTCCGGCAGTATCGGTACATTTGTGGTACTGATTTTATTGTGTGCTTTCATGTGTCACACTTTCTTTCTTTCTTTTCTGCTATGTGTAGCAGATATTATGTATTTTCCTTCTTACAACCTTCTCAGGTATAATTAGACATGTCTGGTTGTTATCCATTTCTCCCTGAGTTGCAAGGAGTGACAGCAACCTAACCATGTTGGCTATCATGGGCGCAGCAATATCAGTATACAGATTAACACATAAATCGCCTCAGCGCAGTGCTTAATCACTGATAAGACGCGGGTATGTGCATCACCAAACCTTGGAATACGGGGAGACAACTGATGGACAGACACAGATAAGAGATTACTTTCTGATAAAGTAATGATTGTTACATTGGGAACACGTTGTTATATGAGGTTATCGACATGTTCGCAAGTTTGTACCCAAGGACAAGCGGATGTTTACAACCCATTTTCAGAAAAGTAATGTTTGAAATTTTGCATTAGCTGAGTCATGCAACATATTCAAATCAGATTGGCTGATCCTTTGATGCGCGCATAACAAATGCGTGGGAAGGCAGTGAATATAATCTGACCATTTTCACAAGCTATTTCACTTGAGAAATCGCTCGCCAAGATACCAGACCTTGCTAGACTGAAGAATTAGAATTTAGAATTCCTTCTTAACATACCGGACACCATTTATTGCAGAATTTTGGACGGACTTTCATAGCCCAGGAAATCTCTTTCATATTAAATAAGGAAACCGGGACTGAGGAAACTGAAGGACGACACACGAAGTCAGAGAAGGAACTTATTAAATTAACGACACCCCAGACACGTGTATGAGGCCGATTCAAGTCTCTTTTATTCATCTGAGCAAAAAGTCTGTGAGCCAGGATTGGTGTAAGTTGTGATTTACATTTCATATTTTATTACTAACATGTGAACTAATAATATGTGAAACTCGATAGTGGATATCAAAGTCATTTGAGGCTGGCAACCTCAGCGTATAGAATGATGATTCATGAACCACCACTGCACAGGCTGGTGATTGCTTTATTGCTAGTTTCATAAAGATAACTAAAAGCATAAAGTAGTTCCAGGTTCCATATGGAGCAGGGAGGGAAAGATGAAAGAAATGATGTACATTCTAAGTATAATACTTACATTTTCAAAGCAGTGTAAATGTCCATATAAACATATTCACTTTAAAATTAATGTAAGTTTTCAAGCTTTAAACCAGTGTAAATGTCTATGTAAAAATATTCACTTTAAAGTTAATGGAAGTTTCAAACTTTTCAATCAGTGTAAACATAAATGAAAACATATTCAATTTATATTGTGAACACTTTTCAATCAGTGGAGATGTATATGTAAACAGACTCTATCTGTATTATTAACCTTTTCATTTAAATGTAATGTAAAGCTAAAACTACTCAATTTAAATGTAAAGGAAGTTTTATCCCGAGGGATTAAATTTAATTCTCGTCCAGGGTAAATTCTGAGTTACTTGGGATGGTGGTATGGGAAGATAGGAACCCATAACTATGGGGTGGAAAACGCCATACTCAGAAAAGCATTTTGTTCTATTCTTTTACCATAGTTATTGGTGGTACAAGCAGAAAGTACTATCTCTGGAACAAGAAGGGAACAGTGGCCTAAGCTTTAAGACGAAGGACCCACGTGGTAGACTCTCCTTGACATTTCTGGGAAACGAGCTACACCCGACAATCTTGACCAGGGACGAGCAGAACCGTCATTGGCAGCTAAGTTCAAATCTATGCTGCCACTTGAATTTCTTGTAACATTTCACAATCCATAATGACAGTGATGATAACTTTTCTTGATCCATAACTATTCAAAGAAGGAAGGGGCAGTTATGAAGGAGGGAGAAACAGCAAGAAAGAGAAAGGCTCAGAATAGGGCAGGAACAAGGCATAATGAAAGGCATGAGTAACTCACAAAATTATGGTAAACCATGAATAACTTTTTTTGCTATGTGTCTTGGCAAGATTGGGGGAGGGGTGTGCAGGAGGGAGAAACAAACAGAATGTAACATAAGAGATAGGCCCACAAAATAGACATGACTAAGGCATAATGACAAGCACGAGTGAGTTAATCACAAAAGGGTTGATACTGTACTTGAGAACTTTTCTTTTTCTTGACAATAGTAGCCACTAAGTGTCACAGAAAGACTGGAGGTAACAGTATGCAAGAACAAAGCATGATATAAAGCAAGAGTGCGTTACTCACAAAAGGTTTCATATGGTACTGAAGAACTTTTTTCTTGACAACTGTAGTTGTGTTTTAGAGAGATTCAGTGGTGTTCATAGTCTTGTAATATGGTGTTTTTTTTTTTTAATTTCGTCACCTCTTCTCACGGAGTAGAATCATTACTGAATCAAAAGAGGCGATTTCACTAAGCTGGAGATTTCATCATACAGATATGTTTTACACTTCCAAGCACAACTTTACCTTTTCAAAAAAATCTTTGACACCTTCTGTATCCATAGTTCCATTTTTGGCAATGATACACACCCGCTCTAGCGTGGAGCACTTGGACATGGCATTCATCATGGTGTCATCAATCTTCATGTATGGGTGTTCCAGTCTAAATGGGATTGGGGGGTTAACTTAGAAAGTTAATTAGACAAACGTGGGTGCAAGACCAGTAGGTTCCTCATAAATAAATGCACGGTCAAATCTGAGCTGGTGCTCAAAGTTTAAAAGGCGTCAGTCAAGAAAGAACATTACAGATGAAAACAGCGTTTTGCAGCAAAGAACTATACAATTTAAAAATCTTTTTTCTTAAAGTACCATATCTGGTGGTGTAGGCTATTACATCTCTCCACAACTTCTTGTTTGGCGTACTATTTGTCAATTCTGTTGTTGACTTCTTTCCATGTCAAGATGTCAAACTATGCAATATCTTGTCCCTTTGTCGCCCTCTATCTCTTTTTTCTTCAATAGTTCCTGCTGTCACGATATATTCCAGCTTTCTTCTCATAACATGCCATAAACTCAAAATCATCATCTCATCTCAACCTGTAACCCGTCATGGGTCGTAGGTGGTGCCATGGTGGAAGCATCAGCAGACAGGGTCCTCCACTGCTCTCTATCCTCAGCAACGCATACAAATGCCCTGTCCATTCCTTGATGTTATCAGCCCAGGATTTTCTTTGCCTTCCTCTTCTCCGTTCACCTTCAACTGTTCCCTGGAGGATCATTTTCTAAAGGGAGTCATGACGAGTTACATGCCCAAACCAGGCAAGCTTTCGACGTTTCACTACTGACAAAAGTGGTTCATGGTGACCTGCATACATGTTTATTTTCTCTCTAAATACTGATACCAAAAAAAAAAAAAAAGTAAATAAATAATAAAAAGATATTAATTTAGAAAAGTAGCCTCATATAGACATCAAGTATATTTTACAGCTCTCACTATTTATCTTGAAGTGGTAGCACATGATCCTGGGTACCAAAAAAAAAAGTGCATTTTGCAAAACATAGAATAATAATGCTTTTAATATTACACTATTATTTTACTTGAACTCTATGACTTTCATAAGCAGAACAAAAACTTCACTGAACAAAAATTAATAATTCTTACAGAACACTCTACAACTAAAATGTAGGACACCACTTAATACCTGAAATCTTTGAGCTGTGAGAAAAATGGAAATGCTGCCAGGAGGCCACTTCTATATAAGCAATGTGCAATTTGACCAAGGCAAGCAATGGATAGCTGCTGCAGTGACACACAACCTTTGGCTATAGCTAGCAGGCAGTGGCCTTGGTTCACTCCTGGAGAGAAAACAATTTAGAAAGAGAAATGAAGAAAGCACATAAGCAGCATTTATTATTTATTGCTTCTTTATGAAGACACTAAAAATAAAAAAAAATTTAAAGAAAATAACAATAATAATAGCCCTTCAGTTCATAACTGACTATGGGAATGCACCCATAAGGTGACAGCCCTCAGCTGTTTTTTTTTGCCTGGTGAACCTTTCAAAGTTTTCTCCTCTCTTGTGATGAATTTACCGTGATACAACGTTAAAATATCTCCAATTATAAAGATAACATGTAGGGATAAAAATAAGGCGTAAGATACTAGGAGACATGCTCGCCCATGCCCGCATTTCCTACCGCCATTGACACTAACTAGTTAAACATGCAGACGAAACGGTACCCTTGTAGACGGGAGGGAAACGGAGATAAAAATCATTATGACGGTCTGAACACGTGTTTGAATCTAGAAAGGCAAAAAAGACGCAAATTGTAGTAAAAGAAAAAAATCACGCAGACGTTTCGTTGACGATTTACGGTACTTTGACGTTATAGTTTGAATATAGCGGCAACCGCGTGAACGAACGTTCAAAAACTGATTAAAAAAAACTAACCTTGAGGAAAGTAAGGTTTTCGTTAATAATAATGTTATGAAAATAAAACCTAGCTAGTTTGATAGCCCATCTTAAGCAGAGAAATAATATACTTTTAATTATACAGACAGACAGATAACAAGGAAGATATTGACAAAAGACTGTATTGTTCCTATCAGACTAGCGAACAGTATTGTTGTGCATACTTTCACTAGAGTCTCAATTTTGCGTCCTTGAGACAAGAAAAGGCAAATTTCAAACTGTAATACACTAGCGGGGCAAAGTCGGGAGATAGTGGCTAAAAATAACTTAGGAAGCAGGTTCGTGCAGTTTTTACATGTGTTAGTCCAAAAAACAAGTGAAATTGTGGGAAAAAGATAGAATGTGACCGACGTACATTTTAAAAATTGAGATGTACTTTTGACTTTTTTGGGAAAAGATAAAATGTGACCGACGTACATTTGAGAAATTAAGATGTAATTTTGACTTTATTTTCAAATTTTGAATTGAAAAGCTTAGTCTTCTGATCTGATTGGCCAACGCAATTTTATATTAGCGGGAGGGAGACACACATTTTTGCCATTTTATATAAGTCTGTCCAGTAACACAGTCATTAACTGCTAGTGGTGTTTTCCAAGAAATATACATATTATTCAGTGGGACGCCATACGCTAGCCAGCAGCTCAGCTGAGTTTTGCTAGTATTAACTGTGTTCTCAATTCTGAATTCTGAATTGTGAGTTTCTGTTTTGGCACTAAAGAGGTGCCAAATGCTTATGTAAGAGTACACAAGCAGATGTGTGTGCCGCCTAACATTTGTGTCTGTGCAGCCTAACATTGTACTCCAGCTACGGAGAGGAGTGGGCCACAAGAATCCTGTATCAGATCGTCACAGGTGAGATAAGTGAAATTCTGGCCTGCTGGAGATTCACAACTATTCTACCATCAAATAAAGACATAACTCATCATGTGACGTATTCTTTCCAGAACGTTGTCTCCATTACAGCTGCTCTGAACGCATCACGATTCTGGGCAAGTCGACCTGCATCAGCCAAAGACAAGTTCAGACTCTCTGTGATGTCCTGGGTCCACCGTCGTCTAGGTCGACCCCTTCCCCTTTTTCCAGGGACCATGCCTTCCATCACTGTTTTTTCCAGACTATTATGTCTTTTTATATGACCGAAAAATTTCAGCTTCCTTATTGCGATGGTATTTAGGAGCCAATGTTCCTGTACATTTAGTGAGTGCAGTACTTCTCTGTTGGTCTTTTTTTCTGTCCAGGGTATTCTCAACATCCTTCTGTAGCATTTCATTTCGAATGATGTAATCTTTTTTGCAACTGTTTTATTGAGTGTCCAAGTCTCGCAGCCGTATGTTGCTACTGGGAATATACATGCTAAAGACATAACTATTGAGAAATAAACATTTACCTCATTCCATAAGTCAATGGACAATGATTTTGGTAGTCACAGATTGGGCGTGATGACGCCACCCCAACGTAACATCCAGTACTAGTTCTCCCAAAGACAGTATAGATAACATTAATAATAACCATTTTTATAATATACCTATGTACACAAATTACATTTTATTATGCCACATATTTATGCATTTCATTGATAAACCCATATCATTTTATATGTTCTGACCAAACTAAAATATTGGTTCAGAACTAATAAATTTTAAAAAAAAAATTGTTAAAATTTAAACTAAAACAACCAGAGTTAGTTCAGTGTGTTATAGAATTTATTAATATTATTAGACTTATTAATTACATGTGTGTGTCTGTATATTATATTACTACACATTACATTTCAGTACCCTAGACTTTTTAACGTAGCTACATTCATGATAGTAGAATAGGTCTGTTTGAGGTCGTAGTGGTAGTAAGAAGGGCCTTCTGTAATTCACATAAACTTTTATCTCAGGAGCCTTCACAGCTGACCTCATACAGTACACTAGGTAACATAACAACCATACAATACCATCAAAAACCACTACATCTCTTCTACTTGCAGTGAGAGTTTCTTTTCACCCAATCTGAGGTGGTGCCCTAGAGAGCATTGCCACTTGGTGCGATCGGCAGCTTCATCCTCCCAGGTTGCTGGATTTATGTCCAGTGCCCTCATGTCTCTCTTGCACACATCTTTGAACCTCAGCTCCGGTCGCTCAACTGTTATTTTGCCATCTGCCAGTTGTCCGTAGAAAATATCTTTCGGGATGCGACCATCTTCCATGTGGCGGACATGGCCAAGTCAGCATAGTATGTGCTGTCTAAGCAGTGTATACATGCTTTGAAGGCTAGCACGTGACAACACCTAGACATTTGTCACTTTGTCCTTCAGCAAAATACTGAGGAAGTGGTGTAGACACCGTAGATGGAAGGTATTGAGCCTTCTTTCTTGCTTGGCATAGGTTGTCCAAGTCTCACTGCCATATAGAAGTGTGCTGGTGACACAGGCATTATATACCACAGATTTGGTCTTCGTTGTGAGTTTAGTTTCCCCAAACATGCGTTGTGAAGCGGGCAAATGTGACTGCAGCTGTGCCAATTTTAAAGACTCACTTTAATATCTCAAAGAGAAGGAAGAACGTTGGGCCTAAATAATGTGCAAGAGCTAAGAGGAGTGGCGTCACAACGAACAACCTGGAGAGCACTGGTTTCTGCCTTATGCGCCGTGTTTGGTGCTTAAAGAATTTATTATTATTATTTATTATTAATATCTCATGGACAGATGCTATCCTACAGAATTAAAGAGTCAGTGGAAGATTCTCTAACTGCCTGATCTAAATAAACTAAACATAGCACAAGCGTTCAAGTGGTTCTCTGTTTAAAGAAAATAAACAATAATTTGTGACATCTAACTGCCAGAACTGGTCTTGAACACACTACTAGTGGGAGAGAATATGACTTTCTCCGCTATGTTTTAAGGCAGGGTTAGGCAACTGGTCAATTGTGATCTACTGACAGATCCCAAGGGATGAATTGGTAGATCTTTAGGTGATGGAGAAGGAATAAATAATGAATATTAAAGTTACAGGAATTACGAACTAGCCGTTTCTCACCGACATTTAAAACACAGTATCCTCAGGAGTAATGGTACTTTTACCACTTTCCCAGCGAAAATCAAGGAGCTAGTTTACTAAACAATACTTCATTTGTGAACTACATAGGATAGGAAAGCGATTTTCTCTTTGAAGTTAACATCCTGTAAAATATTTATTTTGAATTTCCATCGCTATTTCGATGGAACTGTAGGACGCAGATGGCCTGGCAGAGATAAAAGTTACATATTGGTTGCATTTATTTACAATGCCTTGAAACTTAAAAACAGACATGATTTGATCAAGGTAGATCTTTAGAGCACTTGGTGTTTCAACAGAAGATCCCCATAGCTCCTGGGTTGCTTCCCACTGTTTTAAGGGGCAAGTTTGGTTTGGTTTGGTTTTGGTTTTAAGGACCATCCTCATTGTACACGGACAACTCCATCAGTGCTCCGATCTCCTCCCTTAGATCACACAAGGAGGATCTCAGCATAATGCACGAACTTCGTAGTACCAGCGAGAATATCAATGTGTGTATATAGGAATCACACATTCTATAAATAATTTAGTGGTGGGTAGGATTCAAATATTTTAATTTTGCCAAGGCAGCAGCCTTATGGCCTTCTCTTTACGATTTCCAACTGCAGAATCACACACTTCACAGAAGACAGAAAGATACCAATGTATTAACTCCTTGATTTTTACGATGATGTATGTGGTCATGATATTGGTAGTCACGACTGTGGGCTGTTGATGCACAACATCTTGATATTGTGTTCTCTCACACAAGCTGAGGTGCTCAGCAGTGAGTGACACTGGACCAATGGATGGTTGCAGGTTTGATCTGTTTACATGACCTGATTTGTGCAACATTAGCAAATGCAATGTTAGCACTGCTCGTTGTAGCTTTTCTGGGTTCGAGTCCTGTGTAAGCCACTCACGTCTGTTGTTTTTCTGTTGTCTAGTTTTCTACTTCTTTATTTATAACGAGTGCCTGAAAACATACCTTTATATATATCTAATATTTATTTACTGTTTACAGGCCTCGGGTTTCCCTTCCTTATGTGTTATAAATGGTTAACAAAGCATACTCCAGTTGAAATTAGTAACTCTGTAGAAAACTCTGGACCTCAACACACTCTAGATCTAGATGCTGCCTCTTATAATTACTTCAATTTATTCACAAATGAAGAACGTTATACTCAATACAAACAAGGAAAAAGCAGCAGCAAACAAGAACTTATACAAATGGATGGGCCAAAAAAAAATGCTGTTTTGTTTTCTCAAAGAACAAAACTAAAGCGTCTTCTGGACATTCTGCAGAGACTGTTTATGACTGCTCAGTGTGCAAAATTCATTGCAATGAACTGGGCTGTTTATCATTTCATGTACAATTATGTTTCATTTATAATAAACAAGCATGCTTGTATCTTTCATGGTAATGAAGCAGCACAACAGGTGTTACAAAATTATTTAAAATATGTTCCCACATTAACTCT
This sequence comes from Oreohelix idahoensis, assembly GCA_024509875.1. Lineage (NCBI taxonomy): Eukaryota > Metazoa > Mollusca > Gastropoda > Stylommatophora > Oreohelicidae > Oreohelix > Oreohelix idahoensis. Next base: position 99,280 of record JAMPIV010005313.1, read on the forward strand.
TACAATCCGGCAAGCCCCGTAAAGTGGCGCGGGTTTAGTACCAATTTTACGGCTCGCCCCGTGAAGTGGCGCGCGACGGTAACGATAGCTAAACTATCGCGTAAAAACGCGGTTTTTAGCTCCCGTATAGTTAGAGTTAATGAAACTGATTTTGTATAATACCAATATATATATAGGCCCTACTCACTAAGACTATTGTAGATGATACATGATTTAATTCTGTCTATTTAAAACTAACAAACATAATTTTAGCTCAGTTAATGTTTTTAAAAAGAATTTTTTTTTAATGGTCATTATGTTTTAAAATGGAGTTACTCGCCTTGTTTCGGATGTTAAGATAGAAATACAATAAATTAGAAAGAATGGTAAAGCTTTAAACAGCATCTGAACAATACAGGTTGTGCTCATGCAGTAAATAAAGAAAACCTGCAACAATATACTGTGAAGATCATCATGGTACCTACAAAATAATGATAAAACGAAGTCATTATGCTGTCCATATTTTTTCAACCCATCTAAAGAGCAAGTCAAGATGGATAGAACAGACCATCAAGATAGAGTTGTTTTTTTTTTTTTTTAACGTACGCCCACTATTACTTGAAGCGAAATCTCAGGTTAGTATGTCCAACATGAGACTGATTTCCCCTGTCCTCTCGCCATTCAGGCAGATACTCGCCATCTTCGGAGAGAAGAAAGAGTTAATTAGATATACCTTGACTGGAAACCACAGGGAAAGAAAATAGTGGGGAGGCCAAAAAGAGCCTTGTGAAGTATGGTACAAAGGGAACCTAAAGTAATAAGAACCCCATGAGGCAGAAATAAAGAAGACAGCCCAAAAGAGAAACTGGTGGCAAGTGTTGCTGCCTTATGTTTCATATAAATAAAAGGGTGGATGATAACATTACTGGAACTAAACATAATGTATAATAAATGTTAAATAATACCTGGTATTGAAGTTAGCTGCAGAGACCTCAGGTACTTCCACCTTCCTATACACATAAGCTCTTGATCACCAACAGTGAGAGAGAACATGCTGAAATTTAGCATAAGACATTGCTTGATTGATCTTATAACAAAACAGGGGATTTTCCCTCACAAACTCAAAAGCAATATCATCATCATCCCCCTTCAGCTCCCCAAGGAGCATAGGAACAAACATATGCCAAGTCTCCCTATCCCGTGCCATCAGCTCAAGGTCTTTCCATGTCTTCTTCATGCCCGCCTCCAGTTATCTTCTCCATGTCAAAGTACTTGGCCTTGACCCGCTCTTTTATACACCTGAATATCACTTGACAAAAAATTACAAGAACATTGTGCAGACAGCCTGGAAATGCAAACAGATCTATACTTGTGCTTTACAGAATGCACTAAACCATTCAACAAGGTGAAGCACAAAGAAATTATGACAATGTTAGAAATTTAATACTGATGGCAAAGAATTAAGAATAATAAAAAACGTACAGCAACAAACTGCAGCTATTGAAGTGGCAACAAAAGAGGAATATTCCGGCTGTTTAAAAAAAAAATTACGAATAAATTTTAACTTGAAAGGGTTGAGAATTGGGTATTAGGCAAGGATGGATGCCATCACCTGATCCACTCTCTCTGTACACTGAAATAAATAATGCGATCCATAGATTAATGCTAGCACACAAGTCAGAGAACATAACATAAATGCTAATGATGACATCTTTAATTGTGGAAAGTCAAAAACAGCCAAAAACGATTACTATGATAGTGACAAAGTAAAAAATAAAAGCCTCAAACCAAAAATGTGCACAAGGGGTCAAGAAGTTAGAGACTAGCATGATAATACTAATAATAATGATAGCCCCTTCAGTCATAACTGACTATGGGAATGCGCCCCTGAGGTGACAGCCCTCAGCTGCTTATTTTACTGGTGCTCCTTTCGATGTTTTCTCCTCTCTTCTGCTTCTTGTGTGAGCTTCTTTTCGCCCAATCTGAGGTGGCGCCATAAATAGCATCGGCCGTGTTTTGCCAACACCTATAGGGTGAAGCTGGAGTGTCCTCTCCAGGGCACGAGCTTGGGCAGTTATATGGAGATCAAGCTGTTGCCCATGCAGCATGTTCCCCCTCTCCACGCAGCCGGTAGATCCAAAGGAACGGCAGTAGCCGATACAGTTTGACTAGCATGACCGCCTACATAAATTGGCACGGCACTTTAAATAGAAGAAACAAAATGCTGTGATGCAGAAATCTCCATCTGTGCTCTTTGCGAATGTAGCTGGTCATATTACAGGATGCCTGCACCAAACATTCACATGCTCTTGTAGTGATGGTTTCTGTGACAATTTGTTTTACATGATGAGGTTGCCTGCCCCATATTAGTCTTGTATGATAAGCCTGAGGGCACTCAAGCTCACAGGTCTGTTTGAATTTAACCACAACTAAGCAATATAAAGCCCAAAAGCATAATTTTTATAGCATAATGCTAAGAATAATATCAACAGAAGGTAAAGTTGGTCCTAAGCATAGCACAGTGCATCTGTGAAAAACGCAATTAGTTTTTCACTACTTTCTTCTTTCATTAGGATAGTACTACAGTTTTCAGCACGTGCCCCTGCTGTCAAGTTGCCTCAGCACTAATACAGCTACCAACAGGGTCTCCCTTGCCAGACAGGCTACAAGGTTCTGATATAAATGACACAGAAACCGTCCAGGCGACCTGAAAACAGGCGACACAGCCAAAGGTTAAGGAAGGAAAACGTAACAAAAATGCTAGTTGAAATCAGATGCACTGTGTCACAGGCCAAAACAAAAAGTACAACTTGCCCACTTTATGAGGTCATAATGATATTTCATGATAGAGAAGAAGAAAAAAATTCCACTGACAGAAAGACAGGACTAAGAGACTCGAGGTATTGAGAATAGCCTTTTCAAATTGTCAGGACAACAGATAATGTCTATCCACAAAATTAAATACCAGTTGCTAAAAGACAGTCAAATACATGAAACAATTTAAAGTGCAAGAAAATTGCTTCTAAAACCAGTTTGAAAGTCTTGATCCTCAAACTTCAGCTTCCTGCACCTGCACTTTTGTGTCAAAATATCTTTGTTAGAGGCTTCTGGCGATGCCTCCTGAAATGTTCCATTGAAACAGAAACACAGTAACTATCCAAATAACCTATATACACATTTTGTTGTGGGTTTTTTATTTATTATTATTTGTTTTAACAGATTTTACAGAAAGCATTCCAAATTATGGAAAAGCTTTTTCCACTTGACCTTCATCCAGAAAATCTCAAATTCCAAGTATGTCCGACAACAAGTCCCATACTGTGTATACAAAAAACATCATTGATTCTAGACTAAAAGGTTGATCACCAAGAATATATGTAGACAGCCTAAAATGTAACAAAAAATAGGGAATTAAATTAGAGAAAGATGATGAAGCTCAGACAGGAGTGGAGACAGACTTCTTATCACAGAAGGGAACAAACATTTAAAAAAAAAATGATGACATACCATGGGCTTGATGTGCAAGTTGTAGGGTGGACTCCAAAGTATTTGTTGAAGGCAGATCTAAAGCCTGAACAGTTGAGCTCAAAGTTTTCCATGTGCGGGCAACTCCGAACCAACTTCTCCAACTCAGGCACAAATGTTGGCTCATCTGACATTGATGGTGAGCTAGAGGATGGGGATGATGAGGGTGGGGATGATGATGCAGAATGGTCTTCTTGTGAAGTTGAAGGGGAGCTGGCATCTGGAAACTGTGGAGAAGAAAAATTATGTAAAAGTAAAGTATGCTTCAAGTGTACAACAACAGAGTGACATATTTCCCATCATTTATCCCTCCACCAACAGTCAACAATGACAGGTCCCACAAAGGTTTATCAGGATTAAAGGATTCTTGTGTGACAAATTCTTCTGCTGTGTAAATCCAGGGCACTAAAACAGGTATGCACTTACCAGGGTGGCAGTGCATTTGAGTAAATTAAAATTAATAACAGTCAAAACACATAACATAAATGTGTCCTGAGACACCGTGCAGAAACATGATATATCTTGTGTCCTAAGACAGCAGTTCAGACACAAAACATATCTATGTCCTGAGAAGCAGTCCAGACACATAACATATCTGTGTCCTAAGACAGCAGTCAAGACACATGACATATATGTTCTGCGACAGAGGGCAGACATATGACATATCTGTGTCCTAAGGCAGCAGTGCAGAAACATGTCACATCTGTGTTCTGAGACAGCAGTGCAGACACATGACGTATCTGTGCCCTGAGACAGTAGTGCAGACACATAGGTGTGTCCTGATCCTTAGACAGCAGTCCAGACACATTACATCTTTGTCCTATGACAGCAGTCCAGACATAACATATCTATGTCCTAAGACAGCAGTGCAGACAAATAATATACTGAGACAACAGTCTGGACACAAAACGCATAGTGTCTTGAGACAGCAGTGTAGACACATGACACATAGTGTTCTGAGACAGCAGTCTACACATATAACATATCTGTGCCCAAAGACACAGTCCAGACACATAACAAATCTGTGCCCTGAGACAGACTCAGCTGTGCAAATAAATTGTCATTTTTCTGTGTAAAATGAGAATATTTAACATTATTACACAAATGGCAACTCATTAGCAAACTCCCTAAACAGAAAACAAAAAAACAGTCAGTTACCACAGAAAAATTCTGATTTGATGCTGTATTAGTTCCAATTCTTCTGCGCTTTACAAGATAACCTTCTGGTACCAGGGAAAATGTTCTTTTGTTGCTTTTGGAACTTCTTTCAACACTCAGGCAGCATGGAGACATGGACAGACACTTCCAGTCTGCAAGAAAGAATAAAGATGGCAATTATGTCAGGCCAATACCAGCAAATATTGTCTAAAGAACGTAAATGTCACACAAAATCCAAGCATCTTTTTTAAATCCCTGATGAGCCCTTACAGTTATTGTAAATCCTATGCATGCTGACACTATGTAACACACCATCAGTAATAACCCTTTCTGATTATTACTTAACCAGAAGATCTTGACTAATACGAAATTTCGCAAGGGGCTGGTAACTCATCATGTAAAAGAAACTGTCACAGAAACCACTACTGCAAGAGAATGTGAATTCTTGGTGCAAGGGGACCAGTTGCAGTGCTGGCTCCATGCTCCATCATGAGCACAAAAGAGAAAACAAAAGAAAGAAGATCTTGAAGATCATTCAGCTCAGACTGACCGTTTACTTTCTTCTGAAAATAGCAGCACACATCCACAAGAATATCCAAAACTAATGGCAGGCAAGAAAGATGCACACAGTATGTGGCTAAGTGTACTTCAAGTTGCTTTTCCCCGTGACAAGAGAACACTCCTTTGTTATTGGCCAGTCAATAAAATGTGCATTATCGCATCTAAATTCAAGACAATTCTTGTAAGGCATACTACAGATGGCATTTTCCCTGTCAATAACAATAAAGATATTCTGCCCAGTAGCAGACATTATTGTTATTGTTGTTCAGAATCGACATCATTGCACTCTGGGCAAACCCATAGGTGCTCAGTCACCCTCAGCAAATGTCTAAGGGTATGAATGCTAACAGTTCCTGTTGCGCGCTGATTGTACATACGCCGGATGCATCCTCTCATACGTTCATTCCTGCCAGTCCCAAACTCCAACAATCTCAGCCGTGATGATTCATCGATTGCAGTGACATTCTCTAACAGGCGATCATTAATTGTCTTCAGCATCTCTCCCTTATACATATCCAATGCACCCACTATAGGTGCTCTTGAAGCTAGTCTATCAGCTCTTTCATTGCCGCGTACCCTGCATGACCAGGACAGTAGATCCACACCAGTTCCTCAAGATTTGAGGCTGCTATGGAGGTTTTCCATTCATGCTGTAGCCATCCATTTTGGATCTTCCGAAGCATGGACTGAGAGTCTGACACAATAACTGCTCTTGTCAATGAAGTTTCAGACAACCACCTTAAAGCAGCAGTAGCTGCCTCTACCTCCATTCTCATGCTGGAGGTTGTTGTCATGTAGGCACTGCTATTTTCATGCCCTTAATTCTAGCCGAGAAGCCCCATCCTGATTTCCCACCACGGGCTACAGACCCATGAGTGTACACGACGGCATCATTATTCCCAAAATTTTCATTTATCAGTTGATCAATTTCCAGTTCTGCTTTTCCATTGCCCCAAGCTCTGCATTCTCTGCCAAGGCTGATGATGACCTGTTGGTAGGTTGCCAAGTTCTCACTAGACCTACTCCACTTCTCTCCCTTGAATATGTTTTCAACTGTGCTCACCTGTCGAATAGTTAACTCAGCCTGCGCCATCCAAGACACCCCCCTCTTTATTCGTACTCCCTTGATGTCAGCTATGTTCACGCTATGTTCACGTGTAGGGGATGACTTTTATCTGTGGTTACTCGTATATAGGCTTTTACCTGAGCAATCGCATATCTGGATTTAATAGACAGCAAGCCAAGCATATACCGCATCGTCACAATGGGGGTATCTTGCGTACTGCCCAAGACTAAACGCATCCCTTCATTTTGAATGCGTTCCAGTCGTTCACACTGCGATACTGACAGCATGAGTATTCCCAGGCCATACTCAGCTACTGACAAGACCAGATGATGATTTAGAAGAAACAGTAGTCTCTGCTCGAGGTGCGCAGCAGCCATTGTTTTCAGGGCTGCTAGGACTCTTTTACATTTCTGTATGATGTGATCAACATGGTACTTGTATGATAGCCCGCAATCGAAAGAAACTCCAAGATATTTGAGCTTGTTGTGTCTTTCAATTGACTGCCCATTGAGAGTAATGTCTGGGAGATCTTCTTTCAATATGGAGTTGTTCAGGGAGCACCATAGCAACACATGCTTTGTTAGGATTGATTTTGGAGTAGGTTTCCTCACACCATTCAGAAACTGCCTGTAGACTCTCATGTATGCTTCTGACCATTTCTTGTCTGTCTGAGCCAGTCCGGTAAATGGGTGTGTCATCGGCAAAAGTTAATGTTCGTCCCAGCCCTGTTGGTTAAATTGCAGCTACATTTGCTGTATAGATGTTAAAAAGCACAGGTGACAATGGAGAACCCTTGGGTAGTCCCGGGCAAATGTGCATTGGTTCTGATGTCCATGTTCCCAAATGAAATGCAACTGATCTCTCAGTTAAGGCAGCTGCTATCCACATTGTTAGCCAAGGATTTACACCACATGCCATTACACAGTTGATTAAGGTTGCAAAGTCCACACTGTTGTACGCATCCTTTAGGTCAATTGCCACAGCTACCGTTTCTTGTTTAAGCAGACATTAGGCATTCAAGAAGGGGCTGCAATCTTGTGTTAACTAAAAACCATTACAACCGTGAATTATTTCCACCATAGGAAATAGCCTCTTATCAACCTCACTGCTTCTGTCGGTCACAATGCTAAATGGCAACAGCTACATTCTGATGGCTAAATCTGCCATAGTCACTGCTGACATCAACCTCAAAGTGACGGTTGTCTTTTTTCCAGTAATACTAAAAATTTGAGCAATTTAGCAGACTGGAAGCACTATACAAAATGCTTCAAGTTAAAATGTCTGCCCCAGGCAGAGACAGGTTGCTTTAAGCAATCAGATGGCACATGATTGTTTCAGCACTGGTCACCTGCAGCTGAAAATCTTTCTTCATAGCCATTTTCTTCTGCAAGAGATCTGAAGCTGTGGAAGCCTTGGAAGCAGCTGCACAACAGTTTTAATGAACTGTGTTTCCTCATGCCTTTGACAATTACACAGCCCTCTGTGCTACAGAAAAATCAGAAATGCACAACTGGCAGCACATGAATGTTTTACCTTTTTTGCAATTCACCACTGGTTAAAATTTTTGGGAAATACCTGGTCAGGAAGGTCTGTTTCTGATGCTTCTTGCTCTAGGCCTGTGGTATTCAACCTGGGGTACACGTACCCCTAGGGGTACGAGAGGACATCTAAGAGGGTACATGAAAATAAAATCTGCCAATGCACTTTCTGAGGATTTTCTTATTTTTCATTATTTATTTATTGTTTAATTATTAAAAACTATTAAACTTTAAATGTATTAAACTTTAATTTATTATATTGGATGTAAATTATGTAATTTATTTTAGATGCTTGCCCTATGCCCTAGAATTTTATTTATGTATAGATAAATTGAATACTTGGAATTATGCACCAATAACCTTGGGGGTACATAGTTAAAGATAAACTATATCTGAGGGTATGTGAACAAAAAAAGTTGAATACCACTGCTCTCGGCTATTCAACATGTTATGATGCATTGTCTATTTTGTGATTCACTTATTTCTAGCTCAGTCTGAAGAGGAAACAACTGTCCACTTTCTCTGTAACCCCCATACACAAATGTATATACCTCATAGCCACATTTCATTTACAGTAATATCATGGTTGAAACCCACAAAGAACAACAAATCATTTACGTCATTTCTTTCTCCTGGCTGTTAGTTAAGGGCTGAGGGGTGGGAGCATACTGAGCGTATGACTGGTTAGCTAAGGAAAGTCTAAAACATGTATTTTTACCAGGAAAACTGTTTAAGTAAGTTTTTTTTAATGGAGTAAAGATTAAAAAATTAAGTGTAGTATTTTCACATGAAATACTTGATTTAGATCCCACTATCACATAAATGTAAAATGTTTCATATTTAGAAGATCATTCATTCATAACCCTCCGCTCCCAAAGGAGCATAGGCCTTCAACAAACACATGCCACGTCCTCTTGTCACGTGTCATCATCTCAAGTTCTTTCCACGTTCTCCTTATCATTTTCACCTCTGTTTCCAGCTCTCTTCTCCATGTGCTTCTTGGTCTACCTCTGCTTCTCTTGCCCTGGGGATTCCAGAACAAGGACTGCCTTGTAATGCTATCAACAGGTTTCCTCAGTGTGTGTCCTATCCATCGCCATCGTCTTCTTCTCATCTCTTGTTCCACTGGCACTTGTCTAGTTCTTGTCATCAGTTCCACGTTGGTAACCTTGTCATACCATTTTAATCCCTCTATTCTACGCAAGCACCCATTTATGAAAGTCTGTAGCTTTTTGGTAGTTGTCTTTGTTGTTCTCCATGTCTGAGAGCCATACAATAGGACTGACTTCACATTTGAGTTGAAGATTCTTATTTTCGTGTTGGATCCGATTTCTCTTGATCTCCATATATTTCCCAATGCAATGAAAGCTCCTCTTGCTTTTTGTATTCTTACTTTGATACCACTGTCTGTCCCTCCAACTTTGTCTATATTTAGAAGATATTAGCAGTAAATTTCCAAAATGTGTATGTGTGTGTTTTTTTTTTTTTTTTTTTTCTGGCTTGAATCAAGCCCACAGTCCACTTTCTCTTGTTTTGCACAAACAAATTTGCACTACCATTCACCTCTCCCCTTCACATTAATGTAGGGAGCATCCTCACCTGTCAGCATTACTAGTACTTGACACACTGGTGATAAATGTGGGTGGATAACACTACCAGAGGTAACCGACTAACATATCTGACCCATTTTCTTCTGCTGCACTTTTCCCTAATATTTTTCACATCAGAGGCACATCTCCAATCCAACCTGCAAGTCTGGAAGGAAGAGCTGGAGAAGAGAGGGATGGTCATAAGCAGCTCTAAAACAAAATCCATGGTGATATCACGAGAAGAAAGAAAACATCAGATTAAGTTGGGAGAACAGGTCCTGGAGCAGGTCGACCACTTTAAATATCTCGGAGCTATTATAGACCGAAAGGGAGGCATCAAAGAAGAGTTGGCCACTCGAAAAGCAGCGGCAGGGAGACTTTTTCAGGCCATAAATCGAAGATTCCTCAGCAAGAAAGAGGTTGGTAAGAAAACGAAGATGGCTGTATACCGCTCCACCTATGTCCCAGTCTTGACATATGGATGCGAGTCGTGGGCAATGACTACAACCCACAAAAGCCAGATCCAAACCTCAGAAATGAGGTATCTGAGGAAAGTGGTTGAAGTAACAAGAAGAGACATGGTTCGCAACCAGACGATCCGTCAAGGCCTAAAATCCCATCCGCTGCAGACCCAAATAGAACAGTCCCAACTAAGATGGTTTGGCCATGTCTGCAGAATGGGAGAAGATCGGCTACCACGACAAGCATGGGAAACAAAGAGCCAGGGATCCAGACCTCCAGGACGACCCAGAGTCCGCTGGGAGGACAACATTAGACAATCTTTGAAGGACCGAGGACTAGAATGGAACCAGGCCAGGAAGAAGACAGCTGATAGAATGGTCTGGCGCTCTCTCTTCCAAACCTCTACACCTCACGGTAGAAGGGGAACGACTAAGTAAGTAAGTAAGTATGTACAAGCTGAGTGTCCGATTGATGGGTCATTAGAGCGCTGGTCTCTCGCAGCAAAGGTGCCGGGTTCAATTCATGGTATCGACACGCTTCAGTCTACCCAGTTGTAAATGGGTACCTGACTTTGCACTTGAGTTTGGGAAGGAAAAGGCAGCGAGTAAAGGAGCTGGTCACCCCACCTCTCAATGCTGGACCTAGTATAGTGAAGTCTCTAACACTCCACTCACCTACGGCAGTATCTGCTATGGGAATACCTTTTACCTATGTACGAGAAGGAGTCAAAAAGTAACCTTAATGTTTTTTTATTAACAGAATATGCACAAATAGGAATGAAAGCACTTAATCACTTTTCAGCAGAGTCCCCACCACATTCAATGCAGGTGTGCCGGCGCTTCACTAATGCTTGAATTCCGCGAGAAAAAAACTCTTCTGACTGACTGCGTAGCCACGTATGCACCGCCTCTTTCACCTCATCGTCCATACTGAACTTCTTGCCACCGAGTGCTTCCTTGAGGGGTCCAAACACATGATAATCACTCTGTGTGAGGTCCGGTGAATATGCAGGATGTGAAAGACACTCCAAACGCAGATTCGTGATTTTTGTTACTGTCGTGCGAGCTGTGTGCGGCCGCGCATTAGCATGCTGTAACGACACACCAGAACTGAGCAAGCCACGACATTTTGACCTGATTGCAGGTTTCTAGTGGTTCTGAAGCAGATCGCAGTATGATTCGCTGTTGATAGTGAGTCCCCTGGGCATGTAATGTTCCAGGATTGGGCCTTTACAGTCCCAGAAGAGGGTGAGCATCAATTTGCCGGCCGACCGTGTTGTACAGAACTTCTTTGCTTTCGGCGATGATGAATGTCGCCACTCCATGCTGGCTTGCTTAGTCTCTGGCTGGAAGTAGTGGACCCAGCATTCATCACCAGTGACTACACGGTGTAGAAAGTCATCTCCTTCGGCTTCATAATGTCGTAACGGTGTGTCACAAATATCCACGACATTCTTTCAGATCGGGGGTGAGTTGTTTTGGTACCCACCTAGCGGAGACTTTGTGGTACTGCAGCAAGTCGTGAATGATATGGTGCGCCGAACCATGACTGATCTTCAATTCTCCAGCCACCTCGTCAATTGTTTCCCGCCGGTTTTCCCGTATCACTCGTTCCACTGCAGCGATAGCGTCAGGAGTAGTCGCAGTGTGAGGCGGCCGGAGCCAGATGCATCAGTCACAGTTGACACCCCACTTTTAAACTTCCTGTGCCACTCATAAACCTGCTGAAGCGACACACAAGTGTCCCTAAACTGCCTCTTGATCCTCCGATGAATGTCTGCTGGTTTCTCACTACCCAAAAAAACGGATAACTGCACGCTGCTCTTCTCTTGCGCATGCTTCCAAGGGGGCGGTCATCTTGACTATGGTTTGCTGACGTCATACTTCCCATCAGGATGACGGGCCTGCGCGCACTGGTACCTCAAGCGGGAGGGCTTAACATATATGTAGTACAACCGTCTGCTATGTGATTTTGACTTTTTATTGCCATATTAAGGTTATTTTTTTTACTCCCCCTCGTATAAGTTGCACAATTGGAACAAAAGGTGAGGAGAAGATGCTGGCATTTGATAGGACACACATTAACAAAACCAGTTTACAACATTACAAGGCAGTTCCTATTATGGACCCCCCCCCCCCCCCCCCCTCCCTAAAATATAGAGGGAGAACTGGAGACAGATATGAAAGGGATAAAGAAGACAAAGAAAGACATGAAGGCCTGGCAAGTTTTTGCTGAAGACCTGTGCTCCATAGAAAGCTGAAAGGTACTGATGATGATGTGCAAGATACTTCTGGTGGTTGGGAGCTGCGCTGGTGTAATTGTTACCACACTGCGCTGGCGATCGGGTGATCGAGGTTCGAGCCCTGGCGAGGACATTTGAAGTAGTGTCGTCGACTGGGACTTGGGACTGCAATAGTTCGAGCCCTGGCGAGTACATTTGAGGGAGTGTTGTCGAGCAGGGAGTGGAATAACATGAACGGCTCCTGAGCTGACCCAGCTCTAATGGGTACCTCCAAGATCGGCGAGTATCTGCCTGAATGGCGAGAGGACACCTGTCAATGTACAGGGAAAAAAGGGATACTCACGTAAAATCAGTCTCAGGTTAGACATATTAACCGGAGACTTCGCCTCGAGTAATAGCTGGCGTACAAAAAAAAAAAAAAAAACTTCTGGTAAGAAAAATATAAATACTGTGTGTAAAGCACTCAGATCTGCTTAACTACATATGGTAAAGTACATAAATATATAAAGGTAATAAACAGGTACTCATTGGACATACAGAATGACATCAGACAAGAGAAAAGAAAATGTAAGTGATAGGCTTACCAGGAGTCGAACCTAGGACCAACCAATCGGTGCCATCGCCTTGCTGTGACAGTACACCATGAAAGGACACTCAACCAATTTTGCATCTCAAAGCGATGGCGCCGTTTAGTTGGTCCTAGGTTCGATCCCCAGTAAGCCTATCACTTACATTTTCTTTTCTTGTCTGGTGTCATTCTGTATGTCCAACAAGTACCTCTTTATTACCTTTATTTATTTATTTACTTATTTATTTACTGTTTTCAGGGCTCAGGTTTCCTCAATTATTTATGGTAAAGTACAACAAATGTAAGTAAGTAATTTGACAAGGGAGGGGGAATAGCTGGTGACGTCTGCTCAAAGATAAATAAAGCCAGATGCGCTTTTAATGCCCTTCGACCAATATGGAATTCCTCAGCTATATCCAGAAAGAACAAAATTAGAAACTTTAACTCAAATGTGAAGTCAGTCTTGCTGTATGGCTCAGAGACATAGCATGTCTCAAAGAGTATCACCTCCAAGCTACAGACATTTGTAAATAGATGTCTCCGACAGATCCTCCGTATAAGATGGCCAGATGTAATAACAAATATAGAGCTAAGGAAAAGATGCAGATAACAGCCAATACAAACAGAAATTAAGGTAAGAAAGTGGGGATGGATAGGACATACACTCAGAAGAGAAAAATCAAGCATAGCCAGAGTTGCCCTTGACTGGAACCCACAGGGGAACAAAAGAGTGGGGAGGCCAAGGGGAACTCGGAGAACTGTTGAAGAGGAGGCTAGGGAAATAGGAATGACTTGGGCACAGAATACAAATCGATGGAGAGCAACTATTTCTGCCCTATGTTCCACAGGGAACAAAAAGGAATGATGATGATGACAACAAATGTAAATACAATATGATAAACACATGGCGTCCGTCCTTTATTAACAGAAAGGTCAGCTTTGGTGACTTCACAAAAGTACTTTGATGCTATTGTAAATAAGCACATCATAAAATTAATTTCGAAAGATTTCTTAACGTTTGTTTAGCAGGCCTATATTTTAAATATAGAATAGCTCAGGAAAAATGTTAGTCATTAATTGTTTAAACTGCTGCAAAACACCCCCTTGTTCTGGCACATGCTTGTAACATAAAAATTCTTCTTTCACTGGCTCTTCTTTGTCATCTGTTGGTAAATAATACTGGATGATGGTTTGAATTTATTTTCCTTCTAGTAGTTTTTAATACTGCTGATATTAGTCTGGGTCCCATTGCTTCCCATCCTACAAGTGCTCTCTATGCTTCCTTTGACAGCATTAGAGCCATACATTAATTACAGTGCATGCTTTCTTCCTCATGTCCCAAGGATACCACTATTTCTCCTGTGGCCAGTTTCTTCTTTATTCCCTTCAATTTTGTTTTTTGCAGTCCCTGGATGCCAATTTTATAGTTATCAAATTTTTGTTGCTACCTCTGCAGTTCTTCCTTTTTTCGTTTAGTTTTTGAACATTCCAGATACCTAATCTCAGTAACATGAACACATTCTGGCTTTCTTCATATTACATCTCTTTCCTCCTTGAGGAAGAGCCTTTTTCTACCTTTGATGGCTGGGTTGAATTACTTGCTTTAACATTTTTGGATGACTTGTTCATGTTTCTGAATAAAATGTTTGTGGCTTTAAGCCTATAAAGGATGGGGCATCTGGCACCATGCCCAACACTCCATGGTTGCCTCTTACGATTGGATGGTTGTGCAATGTGTTACTATTATTTACCTGTAACACACAAATAAACTCATTTTCTTGCTTCAATTAAAGATCTCTTAGTTTTGTGTTTTAACTGTCTCCAATTATTTTCATTTCTTATTTTCTTCTACCACTTAAGAATACTTCTGAATCTGCTACCTACAAACGTTTGTAACTTCTGGTGCACAAACACTGTTATTTTCCATAGCACCACGTCATATAAGAATACTGTTTTTAGAATGGTGTGAAAGTCTATGGCTGATTGTAACATCCATGTTTTTAACCGTATAAGACATTTTAAGAAGCATAAACATTATCCTGAATTTGCTTATTCTATCTGTGACATCTTCCTCTCCTTCTGCTGTTTTACTGAGGATGGGTGTATTTTTAAAGATAAGAAAAAAGGTAATGCATCTTACTAGGTCAAACGGCAAAGCTAATTGCCTACACTGCGGCCACAAGACCTTTGCCAGGGAAAGGACAGACAGCAAGAGCTAAGTGAGAAACCTGAGACAATAAAGAGAATGAAACTTAAGAAAACAAAGAGATGGAGCAGTCAAAAAATTGGTAGGGTATCATAAGATGAGGAGGACTGCAGTAAAACGTGACGGAGGGTCTTTCAAAAAAAATTTGTTTAAAAGGAAAAAAGGTAACACCTTCAACTAAGCATACTGTACTACTGATAACTCTTTCAAAATATTAACAGTTTTCTGACAAATCACTTACTATTATTTAAAGCTAACAAAGCTGCTAGGCTGCTGTATGGTGTAGCAGTTAGATCTTGTGTGTGGACATGAATACCACTGATGTTCAAGCTGCGTAGCTCAGTGCAAGCAAGAAGTAATGCCTGTAGTCCACTGATGTCATTGTAGGCTCGCCTTTGTTCTTGGGGGTTCTGCTGCTGTAGGAAAACGTGCTGACTTAACAAAATACAAAAACAAATAGGGAGAATATAAGGCAGGAGATATAGCTGAATTGCCAAAGAAGCAGGGAGACTTACCAGTAGCCAGCAAATTGCATGTGAACACTGTTATTATCAGTGCCAAGGAAAATATTAAAAACTATTATCCATGAAAGATGCTCAGCAGAAGAGAACATGTGGTAATCTGACTTCTCATGGGCCACAACAGACTGGGATACCAACTATTCAACAAGCTAAAGATAGGAGCTATCAATGGGTGTAACTGAGGCACCGATAAAATGACTGCTGAACATATGCTTCAAAGATGCCCTTCATATGAGGAAAAGAGAAAGCACATATGAACGTCCCAGTACCAGTCCTGGAAAAGCTCTTTGAAGATAGAAACAGCCTCAAGCTGACCCTTGCTTTCTTTGAACATATTCATGTTGACGTCTGAGAGTGTACGAAGAAGAATATCCACAAGAGATTAAATGAGGCAATAAATAAACAAACGAGGGAGCATCATGGAAATTTTCAACCAAGTAGTTCATTACCGAGGCAAAGAACATGTATTAGGACATGAAATGCTGAGAACAATTTACAGGATTCTTTGGGACAAGAACTGGAGTATCATGGATGCCTCTGGTTACTATTCCTCATCAGATTGGAAATAGTTTGATTTTGTACAAACATTATTATCAACCACCAGGAATGCAGCAGACGCTAGCGAAACAATTCTATAATGTGCACTTTGAAGATGACCCCTATCCCATTGCCACAATCAGAGACAATGAGAATATTGGATCTGAGGTTACAACTGAGTCTAAAACATACACACACAAAATATAAAACAAAGACCACGAAAAGAAATGCCACAAATACTAGCAAAGCTGTTAATCAGCTTCTCTCGTACAGTCAACAGCCTTGGAGGACATATTCAACTATGTGCATGTCTTCCCCACATAGACACATCTACCCAATTTTTAATTTGTTGAACAGATGGTATTTGAATCAGCAAAGACTGGTTTTCAGTCTGAAAATCATCTCTTGATCTCTTCTTGGTAGGGTGTAGTCTGTTTCTGTTATATTTGACTTTGCATGTTCTCTATGCCATTTTTCTTTGATGTTATTTTGTATTACTGTTTGTATCTCTTCATCATGTCTATCTGAGACTGTAGCTGATGAAGGTTCGCTCCAAATTGTCCTCTTTTTTTAGTGTTAATGTTCAGTTTGACAGAGTGGTTAGAGTGCTGGTCTCTCATGGCAAAGGTGCCGGGTTCGATTTAGGAAATCGATGTATTGACACCCTTCAGTCTACCCAGCTGTAAATGGGTACCTGGCTTTGCACTTGAGTTAGGGAAGGAAAAGGCAGCAAGGAAGGGAATTGATCACTGCACCTCTCTATGCTGGACATAATATAGTGAAGTCTCTAACACTTCACTCCCCCTACAGCAGTATTTGCTATGGGACTACCTTTACCTTTAACATTCAGTTGTAAAACTAAACCAATACAAATTGTTGTTGTTGTTGCATTTTTTTTTTTTTTCAGATAGCTAGCACATGCTGAAATCATGAATGATAGAGAGCTTTGTGTAAAAATAAATTTAAAAAAAAAAAAAGCAAAAGACTAAGGCAAAGACAGAAATCTTTGATGAATATGGAAGCACAAAGAAAATGAGTTCAAACAGTTAAGATGGTATTAATAAGAACTAGCCAAGAGCATTTAAAAATGCTGGTGCATTATAATGCAACAAATAATATGAATGCTCAACAACAACAATTTAGAAAATATGATTTGGTCACTTATGCATATACTGACAGTCTATCCTACATATCGTTATATTTTAAGAGCCTTCAGGAATGATCAAATTTCTACTGCTACAAAATTATTAAATGTAAAACATTCTTTTTTTTTAACAGTAAACAGAACACTGCATTCTTCTTCTTCAAGTACCATGTCTAGTGGTGTAGCAGATCATGTCTCTCAACAACTTCCTGTCTCCAGTACAATTTATCAATTCTGTTGTTAACTTCTTTCCTTGCCACAATGTCCAACTGTTCAGTATTTGCTCTCTCCACATGTAAGCCTACCTTGCCGTGGTTGGAGAGCTTGAGCGCCTCAATGATCCCGGGAGCTATGCCGGCGGGAGTTTTACTCCTGTCAGGGTCACCCAAGCCGGACAGGTCCTGGGTGAGGGGCCAGACTAAATGGGCTGAGGAGTGGGTGGAACCCTATAGGTGTAGATGCAGAACCCACCGGCGAGTGGTACATGCTCTGGTCTGCACCAATCCACCCCCACTTCATGGGTTAAATGCTTTCTTGCCTCATTCTTCACTGTTTGTCGTCTATCACGCCCATGGCGACCGTTGCCTCAATTGGCTGTGTGTGGTGTACCCGGAAACGGGGCCTCCCAGTACTGAGGCAAAGTTAAGTCCCCGATGTCACTTATCGGTGCAGAATTGAGAGAGATGGCTGAGCATCACAATCCCTCCTGTGTTGCAGCATGATGAGAACCCAGCATTGCACACTGAGCTTGGGGGGATCACTTGGGCACCAGACTTAATACTGGCTCTTGACTGGATGGCCGCATGCAGGACATTTCTACAATGGAGGGTTGGCAGGTGGTGGGTATCGGGAAGTGGCTCTGTGCAGGACGTGAGGATTCCTTGGGAGAGCCCAGAACCAGAGCACAGCATTGTGCAAGCTCTGCATAGTTGGAGAGCCCCCTGGATGACGGGGAATGCACAGTGTGCTACCCCACCTATCCCCAACTGCTAACTTAGAACCAGAAGTGGGGTCCTCTGTATGCGTGCCAGGCCAGGATAAAATGCCTGGGAAAGAGACTGGAGCTCAGAACTCCCTAACTCAAAGTTGCAGGATGGCAGAAAAGCCACGGGAAAGACAGGGCTATTTGAAGATAACGCAACCATATTTTCACCATACGAGCTCGGACGCCGCCTCGGTAAACAAGGTCCGCGCAGAGCAGTGACACCCCCAGGCTGCTTGCGAATAGTCTACTACTGGGAACATAAACAGATTAGGGATGAGCCCACTCTCCCGTTGAACAGGTGCTAAAGTCGTAGATACTGGGCCAGAAGGCGCACCGGAAACCACAGTATCATGCAACTCGCTTTTTTTTTTTTTTTTTCTATGGAGAGTACACCGTCAAATAAATCTCGTTCTGGTGCTCGCCCTGTGGAGCTCCACCAGGCAGGTGCAGTGCCGGGCTCTGAGCCTCGACAGAGCCCACCCTCAGCTACTGGAGGACCCTCTAGACCGTCTTGTGGAGTCAACAGACGGCGGAGGAGAACTACTGACCAAAACAAAACAGAAAAAGAAAAACCCAGAGTGCCACTTGTCATGATGCACTGGAATGCAGAGGGAGTGAACAGCAAGCAGGCTGGATACAGCAAAAAGACAGAGCTGGAAAACATCTTGTATGAGAAGCAAGTCAGTGTTTGCTGTATCCAAGAGACTCACTTGAAAGCAGATCAAACCTTTAAAATAAGGGGATATCAATGCTTCAGATCCGACAGACAAGATAGACGAAAAGGAGGAGTACTTACTCTTGTAAGGAATAACATTCCTGCACACGAAAGGAAAACCTTCATGGATGGAGCAGAATATCAGCTGCTGCAGATAAAGGTAGACAAGATGGAAATAGAACTCCTGAACTATTACTGTCCGAACAACAAACCCCTGAGTCTCAGCTCTATACAGGTACCAGCCACCAACTTTATAGCAGTTGGAGACTTTAATAGCCACTCCCAGAGCTGGGGCTATAACCATCTGGATCACAGAGGTGAAGAGGTTGAAACTTGGCAAGATGATCACTCCCTAATCCTAGTCAATAATGCCACAGATACTCCTACCTTCTACTCCAGAGGATGGCACACAACCTCAACACCAGATCTTGCCTTCTCCACACCAGATATAGCTGGATCTATTAGTAGAGAAGTAGGAGACCAACTAGGGGGAAGCGACCATCGCCCAATCTTTCTTACTGTCCAGAGTGCAACTCTCAGTACAGGCCCAGCCATTACAAGATGGAACTACAAAAAAAGCCAACTGGGGTTTATTCAGGCATCAGGTGAACACGCTGCTGTCTACCCTCAAGGTACAGAACAGAGACATTAATGAAGTGGTAAAAGACTTCAACAGATGCATACTACAAGCTGCAAAAGAAACCATTCCCAAAGGATGCCGGCGTAACTACATACCATACTGGTCCAGCACACTCCAAGAACGTCAGGAAGCTATGGACAAGGCTAGAAAGGACGCAGAGTCTCAGCCTTCACTTGAAACTCACAACAAATGGAAAAAGGCTGTAGCAGAGTTTCAGAGAACAAAGCTAGAAGAAAAGCGGAAAAGCTGGAGAACTAAAACGGCATCGCTGAACCTTGAGAAAGACGGCAGGAAACTTTGGAGATTAGTCAAGTCTCTAAATGAAGAGCATTCCTCACCAAGGCAGACTATCACATTGGATGAAGGTGGCAAACCTTTCAGAGGAAAACAAGCTGCAGACTTGTTTGCTAGAAGATACAGTTCAGAAAGCAACTTACCCATTAACATAGACCATCAGAGAGAGATAAGAAAAGAAATACTGGCAACCATGGGACAGACAGATACTCCTGCCCCAATGAGGGAACCCATCACACTAGGAGAACTACAGAAGGCTATTTCCAAGCTTAAGTTTCAAAAGTCACCCGGCCCAGACAAAATCAGCAACGAAATGCTAGTAAATCTGAGCTCAGCAGCAAAGACAAAACTGCTTGAGATATTCAACCACAGCTGGTTGAAAGGAACGGTACCCCAAGTATGGAGAGAAGCCATCACAATACCCATACTAAAGAAAGGGAAATGTAAGACCGAGGCTGCAAGTTACCGGCCAATCAGTCTCACAAGCTGTGTTGGGAAGACTATGGAGCGAATAGTCAACCACAGATTGAAATGGTATTTAGAGTCTGAGCAGATCCTGGTGCCGGAACAAGCTGGATTTAGAGAATGCTACAGTATAGAAGACCAAGTTACTTACTTGTCTCAAGCAATAGAAGATGCCTTCCAGGAGAAGAAAAAGGTCCTAACGATCTGGGTCGACTTCAAGCAGGCCTTTGACAAGGTGTGGAAAGATGGCCTCATTGCAAAACTTAGGAGAAGTGGAATCCAAGGCAACATGATGAAATGGATCCAGTCATACTTGCATAACAGGAGAACTAGAGTCACTCTTGACGGTCTGCAGAGCAGAAAAGTGTTGCTCCATCAGGGGGTACCTCAAGGAGGAGTAATTTCCCCAACACTCTTCCTTGTTTACATCAATGACCTGGTGAAAGATCTCCCTGCAGGAGTTAAAGCTGCCTTATATGCAGATGACCTAGTACTCTGGTGCGCTGATGAAAATGTCACCACAGCAAATTATAGAATGCAGCGGGCAGCAGACATGCTAGTGTCATGGGCAGAGAAATGGCTTATCACAATAAACACAGACAAAACCTCCACAACACTGTTCTCCCTCGCCCCCAAGGACAAATCAGCTAACATACACCTAGGGACAACCGTGATCAAGGAAGAAAGCTACCCCACCTATCTTGGGGTGACATTTGACCAAAGGCTTACATGGAATAAGCATATTGAAAATGCAGAAGGAAAGGCCCGAAGACGACTAGGCATACTCAGAAAATTAGCAGGTACCAACTGGGGAGCAAATGAACGAAATCTAAAGAAGATTTATAATGGAGTAATAAGACCACACTTAGAGTTTAGCTCAGCAGCATGGTCATCAGCTGCTAACTCACATCTGCAGTCTTTGGACAAGGTGCAAAATCAAGCTCTCAGGCTCATTACAGGAGCCATGAAAAAAACTACACCAATAACAGAGATGCAGAAGGTTGCTGGATTACAGACATTGTCCCATAGAAGAGACACAAAAACCATGATCCAGATGGAAAAGTACAACAGTATGCCAATGCACCCAATGAAGGCAAGACTAGATGATCTGGCATTGGGACGTCTAAAGCGTAGCAGCTTTGTGCATCGGGGGAAAAGACTTATAAGACAGCATCAAGAAGACCTATCCATGAAGACAACACCACTGAAGCCCACCCTATACCCTGTACCATGGGAGCAGGCCAGCAGTGCCCTCCAAATTAATACAACAGTCAGTGGTCTCACAAGTGGATGTGAGTATAATGATCTGCAAAAACGAACTGCTACATTGAGTATGATCCAAGAAAGCTATCCCGATCAATCATGGATACATGCCTATACAGATGGATCAGCAACTAATGCTGTTAGGAATGGAGGTGCCGGTATCTTTATCTCATATCCTGACAACCACTATGAGACTAGGCACATTCCCACTGGTAAATTCTGTTCCAACTATACAGCTGAGGTTCAAGCTCTAGAGCAAGCTGCAAGTATGATTTATAACACCAACTCTGACTGCTACCAGGTAGTCATCCTCACAGATGCACTGTCTGTCCTGCAAGCTCTCAAGGGTGGTAAACTCCCGCATCTGAGAAATGAACTAAACAAGGTAGCTGCCATACTTCAGTGGGTACCATCTCATTGTGGTGTACCCGGAAATGAAAAGGCAGATAAACTTGCAAAAAAGGGAGGAGAATGTGAACAAGAAGATAATGAAGTCACATACTTTGAGAAAAAGAGAGCTATCCAGACTATCAGAAGAGAACAGAACCAACCCAAAGACGACTATCACACTCTCGACCGGCAGGGACAGACAACTATTTTTCGACTCAGGACAGGGCATAACAAACTGAATAAACACATGCACAAGCTACGATTGTCTGCTTCACCACTGTGCACATGTGGATTAAACGAACAAACTGCTGAGCATGTTCTACAGGACTGTCCTCTGTATGACCAGTTAAGAAAGATATACTGGCCCAATGACTCAACACTAAACTCAAAGCTATATGGAGTTAAAGAGGAACTTCAAACAACAGTCGAATTCATCATGAGAACTCGTCTGACGGTGTAATCATCAAAGATGTGATCGCAAGAAGAAGAAGAAGTATTTGCTCTCTTTGTCTTCCCCTATCTCTTTTCCCTTCAATCTTACCTGTTGTTACGATATATTCCAACTTTCCTCTTCTCACAACATGTCCAAAAAAAAAGTGGACTACTTCTTTCTAGCTTGTGAAATAAGTTTCCTTTGCAAAACTGGCCTCTTTCAGGACATCCTCATTACTTTTTTTTGGCTGTCCATGGTATTTTTAACATTCTTCTGTAAAACCACATCTCTGTGGCCTCTAGTGCCTTCCTTACGTGTTTACTAATTGTCCATGACTCACTCCCATATGGCAGGATTGGTTGTATATAACTCTCTTTCTTACTTTCATTGACAAAGAACAAGGAAGTTGTTTTTATTCATGATGATACAAGGGATAATATGACGGTAGTTTCAACATTGCATTACCAACAAATAAATCAAACAGTTTACATTCCTATCTGGAAGAAACAATTCATGATAACAACATTTCTTGTGCTTACCTTTAAAGGTCCTAGTAAAATATAGTTGCAATTCTGAAGATTAACACTTGTCAGTTTGGGGCATGTGTCAGCAAGTAAGTGCAGTGTTTCTGAAGTGACGGCAGCATTGTCAGACAAGTTCAAGTACTGAAAGAAAATTTATTTTTAAAACAAGACAGCCTTAAGCAGGACTAAGAAACAAAGTGACATCTCTTTCCTTATGGTATGATCATTATTTTAAGTAATGAGGAACTTCAAAACAATGTGACCAAAAAAAAATCAACACAATCGAAGTGCCACAGTGCAAAAGAAATGATTCAGAAAGACAAAACCAGATCATTAAAAGATGAAAAAAGAACTGTGGCTAGGGTGCTTGCTTCTGGGGGCAAAGGGATCAGGTTCAAAACCAGGCCACGTCATGCTCCAGTCTATCCGGCTGTAAAAATGGGTGCCTGACTCTGCTCTAGAGTTTGTAAAGGAAAAGACAGTGAGGAAGGGAACTGGTCACACCACCTCATAAAGCTGAAACATGGCACAGGTGAAGTCCCAAACACTACACTCTGCTAACACTACACTCTGCTAACACTACACTCTGCTAACACTACACTCTGCAATGGTAGTATCTGCTAAGGGACCTCTTTACCTTGAATAAAAACAGTTTCAAAGTTCAGAATTGCTATAAAGTGCATGTTAAAAAAGTAAACGGTCAATTCTGCATGCTCAGAAACCTATTTTGTATAATAAATTGCATTGAAAGAAACAAAATTTTGAAAACCAAATCTGTCAAGCCACATTTCCTTCCTTCCAGAGTGCTGACTTTGTCGTCTTCAATAATTTTCATAACACATTATTTTTGCAGAATCTACACAAAATCTTACACATAATACTGTATGAAATTGCTGGAGAGATTTCCTTTTCAAAATGTGTTTCTAGAAATGTAACTTGCCATATAAAATCTTATTCTGAATGCACAGAGTTAACCAGAGTCTATAAAAATATTTGTTTTTGCTTTTTAGTGCGCTTTAAAACAAATCTTGAACTTAAAATTTTGTTTTTATACATTCTGTATTTCTAGATTTTTAGTTAAGATGTCATCACTAAAATCTTTTACACAATGAAGGCACCTGAATATTTGTAATGCTTTGAAAAAGAATTTGAACTTTGTCTCTCTTTTCAAAGGGTGCAATGTCTTTCATTGCTTTCTGATGTCAGGGGAAATAACCAGGCCACAAAAACATCTATCACAATATATGTCATTCTGTGTATACTTTTTTAAGTTAATATTTTAAAATAAAATAAGTTATACATTTATCTGTTCTTTATCTGCTTTTATGCCAATGTAGTGCAGTCTGTACAAAAACCTCACTAATAGGCACCGTTACAGGTAAATAAAATTAAACAATTTACACATATTTAGGATAAAAGTCAGTGGAATTTGAAGGTTAAAAAGGATTTCCATTCGTTATTTCTGGTAGCTAGGTGGATGCGGCATTAACATGCAGGTTTTTAACGTAAAAGTTAGCAGATCAAAACCAACCAGTGATGCTTCATTTTTAACAGTATTTTTTTAAAATTAAGAACTATTGTGCAAACAAATAAATAAATACCGTGTGAAAATGAATAAAAGCAAATCTAATACTATGTGGATAAGGAATTTAACCTCAAACAAAAACCAGTGTTTCACGGAATGAGATAAATACCTGTAAACTGTGAGCAGACTCAAAGTTGAGAACCTTGCTAGGGATCTGAAAGGTTGTTCGTGATGGGTCAAAATGGACAAGATCTTCCATGTTCTGAAGACAAGTTGCATAGCCATCCATTGTCCACAGCTGGTCTACATTACCAGAAGGCTGCAGGAGAGTCTTAAATTTAACTGAAAGTTTACAAATAGCTAAGAGTGTCCCAAAGAAAAACATTCTTGCTGCTGGATCCATTGCATCATTTAAGGTCATGACCTTCACATTTTTCAAGTTTTCAGGTTTCAAAATCTGAGGCTGGAAGATATATTTAGGAATTCCTCTTGCGTTGCTTGGGAAACCGTACACATGAAACTCCTCTAAGTTTCGACAGTATTCAAATAGTGTAGGCCCAGAGCAAAAATTAATTACAGGCCGATTTGAATAAACTAACTGATGGCGAAAGTGCAGACTTAAAGATGTGAGTCGGGCTAAACATTCTTGTGCACCTGTTGATGCTGACAGCTCTGGGTGCAGATCTCTAATGTCAGAGATTGAAAAAGACAGGCTTGAGAGGTTGTGAAGACTGGACATGATATTGCACAAATTCTTGAATGACACTCGCACTTGTATCATGTGCAAAGAAGACACGTTTGTGCACTTTGAAATGGTGTCTATTACAGTAGAACGCAGCCAATAGCAGGTGCTCAAGTTCAATCTTTCAATTTTGTCTACAACAGGCTTTATGTATTCTTGAAACTTTTCCGAGGTCAGCCAGTAGTTCTTTGCAAATGATAGATTTCTGCAATAGAAACAAGTGTATGAAATTATTGTGCAAGTATACGCAAACAACAACAAAGGAAGATTATAGTTTGCACTTCATCAGGGGTTCTCAACTTTTTTGTTCTGTTTTGCTCATGGCCCCTGCCTGAGCCTCATTTACCTCTATGCACCCCACCTCTTCATAGTCGTTGTTAGCTGGAAAAATGGTACTTTACCATCTTACTGTGGCCCCCTAGAAATATGCCATGGACCACATTGAGAACCACTGCACTAAATAAACTTAATTTAGACTCTCATAATTATAAAAAAATGTAAGTATCATCTAGTTAAGACATTAATTATAGGATCTACAAAGTCATATCTGCCTTCATTCTCCTTGGTCAACATAGAGCTTTATCCCTGGAAAATAAAATCAGACAGTTCATCACGAATGTAAAAAATCTGCCGTATCTACTGTTTAGAAACTCTAAAGATGACCAATTTCATGTAAAAGCTTCAGACCCTCACCACAGATGCACCAACTGGTCCACGGTATGTCGACTGTAGTTCTTAGGGGTCTATGGGGTGACAAAGAAAGAACAGGAACACTGCTCCTTCAAGCATGTTGTAAGAGGCAATTATTATGAGATTGTGCATAAGACCGGCAACCCCATCTTGTAAAACAAGTTGCTGAAGAAAACACTGCTGCAACAATGTGTGCTCTAATGTAAGCTTACTCGGGGGGGGGGGGAGAATCAGCAGTGGTGGAACCATGCTTGACAAGGAGTTAAAAAAGGGGATGATAATATGAGATGACTAGATGTTCTAGTAAATACAGACTTCAGGAAGAGTCAGAAAACAACAAATACAGCTGGAAATTGAACATAAAACATATCAGGACATAACACCAGAAAACTAACAAGTGTAAAAAAGACATGCCCTTGACTGAGAACCTAAGGGCATGAGATGTGTGAGGATGCCAAGAGGACTTGAAGGAGATCAAGAAGTACTGATGAAGGCGTTGAGGTATAAAGGGTGTTCACTATAGTGAGAAAGAATATGTTAACAATATAACTGCCAAAAATAATATGATGTGGAGATTTTTTTTTTTTTAATCCTACGCCCAATATTACTCGAGGTGAAATCTCCAATTAATGTCTAGCCTGAGACTGATTTTACGTGAGTATCCCTTTTTTCCCTGTACAATGACAGGTGTCCTCTCGCCATTAAGGCAGATACTCGCCGATTTCGGAGGTACCCATTAGAGCTGGGTCGGCTCAGGAGCCATTCAGGTTATTCCAGTCCCTGGTCGATGGCACTCCTTCAAATGTCTTCGCCAGGACTCGAATTATTCCAGTCCAAGTCCCGGTCGACAACACTTCTTCAAATGTTCTCACCAAGGTTCGAACCTGGATCACCCAATCACCAGCGCAGTGTGGTAACCATTACACCAGCACGGCTCCCATGTGGAGATAATACAGTTATTAATTGAAAAAAAAAAACTCAATGAAGACCAAAATAATTTTAATCCTACATTGCTAGTTCAGTGACATTACACTCGGTTCTCTTCCTCACTTACTGATATGTTTTATGTTCAATTTCCAGCTGTATTTGTTGTTTTCTGACTCTTCCTGAAGTCTGTATTTACTAGAACATCTAGTATCTCATATTATCATCCCCTTTTTCAAGGGCTCAGTTCTCTTCCTCACTAGGGTTAGCACAATGAAGAAATTTCAAAGTTTACTGCAACACAATTTGGTAGTATAATCCTCATGAATAAATATGTATGTCAAAAAAGTTAAATGTTCCAAATTACAAGAATAACTTTCGAAGAGGCAAAGAGTTTTATCAGCAGCATATACAGGAACAAATGGGAAGCAAAGCGTCCAGGCCACACACAAAATTATGCATATTACCAGCTCAGCAGAAGAGAACTAGTGGTAATCTTCAGACTCTGCACGGGCCACAACAGAATGGGATACCACCTATTCAACAAGCTAAGGATAGGAACTACTGATGAGTGTGACTGTAGCACTGATAAAATGACTGCTGAACATCTGTTTCAAAGATGCCCAACATATGAGCAACAGAGAAAGCACATGTGGCCGTCAACCAAAATGATGCTTCGATGACAGGTCATTAGTGCGAACCGCAAGACATAACACCGGAAGTTTAACATGGGCAGTTCAGCCTATTAATGACGCAATCACTTCTGTTGTTCCCCTATTATACAGTATAGGCCAGTCCACACAAGACAAAGACCTTAATACTGTGTCCGGTAAATGATAGTAGACTTAGAACAGTAAGAACAGGACAGAGGGTAGGTTTGGTATTGTATAAACATTTATAACACATAAGGAAGGGAAACCCGAGGCCTGTAAACAGTAAATTAATATGAGACAAACATAAAGGTATGTTATCAGGCACTCGTAGGAAATAAAGAAGTAGAACACTAGACAACAGAAAAACAACAGACATGAGTGGCTTACCCAGGATTCGAACCCTGTACCTTCCGTGCGACAACCCCGCCTAGCTATGCAAGCGAATCATACTATCCTCCCTGCCATCTACGCATCATTAAAAAATGATGCTTCGATGACAGGTCATTAGTGCGAACCACAAGACATAACACCGAAAGTTTACCATGGGCAGTTCAGCCTATTAATGATGCAATCACTTCTGTTGTTCCCCTATTATACAGTATAGGCCAGTCCACACAAGACAAAGACCTTAATACACAATAAGCTGAAATTGTGTGCTTTACATCTGTTGCTAGCGTTGTCTTGTCTTGTGTGGACTGGCCTATACTGTATAATAGGGGAACAACAGAAGTGATTGCGTCATTAATAGGCTGAACTGCCCATGGTAAACTTCTGGTGTTATGTCTTGCGGTTCGCACTAATGACCTGTCATCGAAGCATCATTTTTTGGTGATGCATAGATGGCAGGGAGGATAATGTGATTCGCTTGCATAGCTAGGCGGGGTTGTTGCACAGAAGGTACAGGGTTCGAATCCTGTGTAAGCCACTCATGTCTGTTGTTTTTCTGTTGTCTAGTGTTCTACTTCTTTATTTCCTACGAATGCCTGACAACATACCTTTATGTTTGTCTCATATTAATTTACTGTTTACAGGCCTCGGGTTTCCCTTCCTTATGCGTTATAAATGTTTATTCTTAGATACCTAGTTTATGGACTGTCAAAGGAAGGAAGGATGAAACAACCATTGCTGACTGTTTCCACTGCAAAATTAACTGATACCTAACAAGGGAATAAACACACAAGGCACCTCCTATTAAGTATCCTATCTTGGAATAAGAGAGTACCTGAACCACCATATATAATGTAGCTCCGAAGTATTAATGCACTGTACCAGACCTTTAACTGCAAAAACAATGTATGTCTGACAATGTTACTTAGCGGACACTACCTTATTAAATATATATCACCTCGAAATAAGTGAATATATGATGCATTATGTGTAATGTCATAATCATTTCCCTTTTATATCACCTCGAAATAAGTGAATATCTGATGCATTATGTGTAATGTCATAATCATTTCCCTTTTCCCTCCTTAAAGGGCATGGAGTCACTATTGCAGCTGGTCCCCCTTGCATGAAGCTTGCACCAGAGCTTCTATGTGCTCCTGCAGCAGTGATTTCTGTAGCAATCTGTTTTACGTGATGAGATTGGCCTCCCCTTGCACAAACTCATATTAACTGCCTTTTACAAGATGCATGAGGGACCAGTTGCCTTTTTCTTTCTTGTGCCTCCTCAGATACCCTAAAGAATTACATGGGGGCATGCATAATATAGTGCCTGAGTATGAATGAGAAGGACAGGAGCAGATAAGAAACATAGAAGACTTCACTCTTCACTTAGTCGTTCCCCTTCTACCGAGAGGTGTAGAGGTGAAACATAGAAGACAATCTATTCAATATTACAACACCCTAAATAGGAAAACACAAGCACAACCACAGAACAGGCACTATTTACATAAGCACTATCTAGAAATCTAATACTCTATTCTGAATCACTTCCCGGTGGAAGATAGTTTATGGTTAAAAGGAGCATGCCTCATAAAGAAAAACAGATACATGTTAAAGGTAGTCTCATAGCAGATACTGCCATAGGTGTGTGAAGTGTTAGAGACTTCCACCACACTAAGTCCAGCTTTTCGAGTGAGGTGGGGTGACCAGTTCTCTTCCTCACTGCCTTTGTGTCTCCTAACTCAACAGCAGAGTCAGGTACCCATTTACAGCTGAGTAGACTGGAGCATGAAGCTACCAGGTTTTGATCCTGGAACCCAGTAACTTTGCTCCGAGAGGAAAGCGCTCTAACCACTCAAAGAACTAGACAAACAGTAAGTTAACTCATTCTAACACACAAGCCATATAGTGTGCCAGATTGGCATTTACTTTTACCCACTGGCACATTCTGCATCAGCGTGATAAATGTCGAATTTGAACGGAAAATTAGAAATTACTTGGCAATAAACTGGCTTTAAAATTATTTCAGTACATGTGGCACACGTGTGTAAACATTTGTGAGCAAAAAAAAATATTTGTAAAGCTGAAATTGTGTGCTTTATATCTGTTGCTATAGAGCTACCCACGAGCTGCCTGGTACGCCTGCTTGATTTGATTCCAAATGTGAATAAAAAATTAAAAAATAAGACCTGGACTGTGAAGTATATTAGCTCTATATAAAGGGGCGAACAACCCAACCAGGCGTGTCCACATGTGGCGGATCGTGGAACGATGTGTCAGCTGCGAATTAAGCCAGATTATTACTGGATGAATAAGCAGCCATGAACCAAACGGCGATGTTTTCCCAGCAGGACGGGGAGGGTTAACAGGTGGCACTGCTACCCTCACTGAAATCCCTCATATGTCCTATGACAGGTGCATCAAGCGAGTAAGAGCCGTTATAAGCTCTAGCCAAGGGGAAGGTGAACCTCTGTAAGCAAACCAACCTGCTGCCTTGCAGCTACCACCGGGAGATAGAAAAGCTATGGGAGGCAACACTGAACAACAAACACAACTCCGCCTGCCGAAGACGGAGTGTGTCAGCTACAGCACAGACACCAGGAAAAATTACGGCATATGCGCATTTGTAGTATGTAGTCATGTGACAATCTCGACTTTCATCATGGCATCACTCCTATCAGCTACAACCGGGGATCAGCAAAGCCGGGCCCCTCGCCTCGAATGGGCCCACCCAATCTGACCTGGCAGGGGGTGTTGAGCTCAAGTAGAAGCTATGAAGCTGCCACGCTGACCTGGAAAAGACTGTGGACTTCGTCCTGGCGAGTGGCCTGCAGATTTAGCATGACTACCAAACTGAACACAGCAGAAGAACAAGAAGAAAATAAGTGTTCATATCATGTAAACATTTTCTGTGGACCACATGTTTTGAACTAATAGCAAAATACATATTCTGATGCTTAATTTTTGCATACTTTTATCAATTAATGACGTCATGAGTCTGTTTGTTAATCACAAACTACCAAAGGATCAACCACAATAGATTATTTCTAAATTAATTTTAGCGATATCGATAGTGATAATAACCTATTTTTGATTCCATAAGCACGTTGAACTAATCTGATATTTTTATAGTAATAAACTGATTGAACTGCATGGGACAGGAATGTGTTCGTGAGATTTAAGTTCAACAATATTTGATTTCACACATACACACAAAAATCAAAAAATTTAGAATTTTCATTTGTTTATAATCAAACTTCTTGTATTAATTTTCAACTGGATATACATTTCGATTCCGGGGCTTTTACCACGAAGGAATTAAGTAGAGCTGAAATATTTGATTTTATATGCACAATTTTAATAGATTTTTTTGTTTTGATTTGTTATTGTTTCTACACTTTGCAAGACATACAAACAATTACTACATAACATAAGAACGCAAAATTGTTTCACAATATTCTTCATCCAATTTCCTAAAGTTTGATGAATAATACATAAATCTGCTAAATTAAAATATATGTCTTCTGCCTGTTTTTAAAACATCACTTGTAGAAAAAAAATGCCTCCATTTGGGGCCTGGGTAAAACCGGAAAACTACCTGGCTAAAAATGAGTTCATATGTTTTTAAAAATCTCTTTACGATCATATCTGGTGACTACCCCTTATTACTTCAAAATGACAGATGCTCTGATATACTATTTTTTTCAAGTGTTAAAATATTATGAGTGGAAAATACCATGAAGCTCTGAAAAAAACACCACAGTGATTTAGAGGTTTCTCTGAGAAATAAACAAAGTGAAAAACCCCAGGCCCTTGAATCGCAAACAAATAACAAAAATAAGTAAATGGCAGGCACTTGCATGAAAGAGAGAAAATGAGACAACATAAAAGTAATAGAAGCAATAGGCCCTCTGGAGATTAGATCCAGGTCCATCCAAACGCCATTGCCTCGCTGCCAAAGAGATCATTTTTATTGTGGTGCTCTGCTGGTCAACTGCCATTAAAAAAATCACTGTTACAGCGAGGTGATGGCATTGTTCAGATAGACCTGAAATGACAACCGGAGTTTTGGAAATTTGTGTACACTGTGTTTGTGCACAGAATGCAGCCCGAACCAATGTCTCTAAGATCTAGTGAGGAAGCATATATTAATGAGAAAATTTTAGGATCAGCTATACATTTTCATCTCTTCCACTAGGTATATTCCGTATGAGGGCAGGTAAAAGGCCAGGGGGAAAAAAGAGGCATTTGTGCTTATTTACAGCACATAACATCTAATGTAATCCTTACTGGATGTATTTGCATGGCATTTTAGGAAAGAAAATGGAATGGTTAGATAAAAGTGACAATTTATAACTTGAAAAACAGTAAAATGTCAAAGGTCTATTCCGAAAGTGATCAACAGAAGCTAAAGCAAAAAAAAAAAAAAAAAACAATGGCTGATGGTGAAATGATTTGGATTGTTCTGAATCCCAGTGATACTGGCGCAAGTGAAGCAATGATTAGTATGACACTGTAATCACAGAGGAAATAACACCCATAGATAATATGGTGGAAAAAATATGTAATTAACTCATTAAATGACTGGTACAGAATGAATTCATAACTGAACAAGAGATCACGTAGGTCTGTAAAATTTAGAACTGTCTGCTAGGACAGCAAGAACTGCTATGATGCCTTGAAGAAATTTTAAAAAGCCATTCAGCTCAGTACTTCAGAATTTCCACAGCATTAACATCCCAGCTCACCATCCATTTCTAACTGTTTATTAATGATGACAACTACGCTGGGGTATCTTTCCCCATGCTCTCACATTATTCACAACTGATATTATTAAATTGTAGCCTCAAATATCATGTTTACAGTTTAACATGACTGTTTCATACCGATTTTTTTTATGTGGCCACTGTGAAGGCGTACAATAGGCTATACGTTTTCAAAAAATCAGAACCTCTTTCGGGCCAAGATTCTAAGCACTCTGGATAATAAGAACAAAACCTGTAGCTGCACAGTGTAGTGTAGTCAAGATACCGTATGGGAGATTGAACTCCGTCTTTGTTTAACAATAATTAAATGGGAAAAATTCTAAACATTAAACGCTTTACATAAATGTATATCTTATATTCTGCAATCATTCTTTCATACCGGATATAAGCTAAGAAATGGCCTGACTGTCTTAGAACAGACATAGGCCTAGTGGTAAAATGTAGAAATAGAAATCTAGGTCACATGATGGATCTGATGGAATTTACTGGTTTACGCACCGAACAATTGATTTATCCATGCATACTGCTGCAAATCTCTTATTAACTTGTCTTAGATTATAATAGTCTTTCAAACTAAGATGTTTAAGGATGCACAAGATGACATCGTCTGAAAGGCGATCAAACCCAGATTCTTCTTTCTCGCATTCAGCAGACGCCATTTTTGTCAACAAAGTAAATTGACATAATTACTTCCCTTCTGGACATCATTACAAAATCAAAAGAGTAAACACCCTTTGACAACCATGGAGACAATAATCATTCTTAGGACCATAGGTCGGCATAGGGTAGATCCCGGACTTACCAGTAGCTCGCATTGAATGAATTTGTAGACCACTAAGTGACAGGTGGAAAATATAAAGAATTTGAAAGCTGGAGACATTTCGTTCTATGTCTCTTCCGCAGGCATTTAAAAAAGCCGTATCCCTATGATTAAATAGGGGCCTATACTTTTGTCCTAATTCTCAGGGGAAACTTACGAGTTAGCTAATCATAATTATTATCTTGAATTACCCACACTGGAAACGACATAAGAGAGGTGAGTAATACAGTACAACCTTCTGAAGCAAGGGTTGAAAAGGTACAGAAAAAATCACTCAACCATAAACCTCCCAAGAGAGACACTGGGCATGCTGCTGGTAAAGCCTGTCAAAGTAACACTGACAGTGGGTACTTTGAACCTAGAAAGGAGTGTCATTACTGCGGACAGAAACATCTATTAATTAAGAAAAAGTGTCCTGCATGGGGGAAGTTTTGTTCAAATTGTGGGGGAAAAAACCATTTCAAAGTTAAATGCAAGAAAGTTCATACTGTTCACACAGAGTCAGTGGAAGATTCTGAAGTTTTTCTTAATTGTGTGAAGTCTAGCAAAGCTTGTACATCTGCAGAACTCATTGTCAATGGAAAAATGGTAAAATTTCAGTTAGACACAGCAGCTGATGTGAATACAATCTGTCAACGCTTTGTGATGCAAGAACAACTGTTACCCACTAAACAGAGGCTTGTTATGTGGAATGGTACTAAGATGACTCCACTGGGAGAAGTTCTATTAACTGCTGATAATCCTAAGAATGGGACAAAACACAATATAAGGTTTACTGTTGTGAAAAATAAATTCACATGTTTGCTGGGCAACAACACACTGCAGGATCTACAGTTTGTGACAGTCAACACAAACAAATTTATTGCTAATGTGGCTACTGACAGTTCAGATAATGATCATAACTCTGATAACCATCTAGGTGTCCTGGGTGAAGCTGTGTTGCATATTGATCCTAATATTCGTCCAAAGGCACTGCCGTGCAGAAAAATACCATTTTCACTTAAGAGCAAGGTAAAGTCAGAGCTTCAAAATCTAATGAACAAAGGTATATTAATACAAGTAGAGGAACCGACTGAATGGGTTAACCAAATGGCTGTTGTTGAAAAGTCTGATGGTTCTTTAAGAATATGCATCGATCCTAGACCCCTGAATGAGGCTTTGCAGAGGGAGAATTACAGATTACCAACTTTGGATGATGTATTGCCTGAACTCAATAATGCCAAGATCTTCACAAAGCTGGATATCAAGGAAGCATTCTGGCATATCAAACTTGAT
Organism: Oreohelix idahoensis; assembly: GCA_024509875.1. NCBI lineage: Eukaryota > Metazoa > Mollusca > Gastropoda > Stylommatophora > Oreohelicidae > Oreohelix > Oreohelix idahoensis. Next base: position 133,867 of record JAMPIV010005313.1, read on the forward strand.
GAGAAGTCTAGTAAACTTACAACAATGATTACACCTTATGGTAGGTTCAGATGGTCTAGATTACCATTTGGGTTGAATGTAAGCAGTGAAATTTTCCAGAGGCATCTAGCACAAGCTCTGGAAGGTCTTCATGGTTGCATCAATGTTGCTGATGACATAGTTATTGCAGGTTGTGGATCAAACAGACAGCAAGCAATTAAGGACCATGATCTGAAGCTCAAAGCACTGAAAGATAGGTGTACAGAGAAAGGCATTAAACTAAATGAATCTAAAGCTCAAGAGAAGAAAGAAGAAATTACCTTCATGGGTCACCTTATTACTGCTCGAGGTGTTGAACCAGACAAGAAAAAGGTTGAGACAATACTAAACATGCCTGTTCCTAAGGACTGTCATGAGGTTCGCAGATTTTGCGGCATGATACAGTATCTAGCAAAGTTTCTCAACAATCTTTTAGAAGTTCTTCATCCAATAAGAGAACTTACCCGTAAGGATACTCCCTTTATCTGGTCTGCTGAATGCGAACAAGCTTTCAAGAGAGTCAAGAAACTGATTACTTCTACTCCAGTACTCGCATACTATGATCCTGATGAATCTTTGTGTATTCAAGTTGATAGTAGCAGCTATGGACTTGGGGCTGTCCTCCTACAAAATGGTCATCCAATAGAGTTTGCTTCAAGAGCTCTAACTGAAACTGAACAACGCTGGGCTCAAATTGAGAAGGAACTCTTAGCTGTTGTATATGGTTTGGAACGCTTTGACCAGTACACTTATGGAAGGAAAGTTACAGTCATCAACGACCATAAACCTTTGGCGGCCATCGTTAAGAAACCTCTGAGTCAAATTCCTCGAAGACTGCAGAATTTACTGATGCGCAGCCATCGGGATGACTTTGAATTCCAATGGGTACAAGGTTCCGATCTTCTTATAGCCGACACATTGTCCAGAGTTTGTATTCATAATGTCACATTGGATTCCTTAGCTGATAGAGAGAGCAATGCAGGAGCTGATGCACCTGTAAGATTACCTGAAATACCAGATGTGATGATGGAAAAGATTAAAGCTGAAACTCTCAAAGACAGCGTGCTCCAGAGGTTGAAGTCGACCATTTTGGATGGGTGGCCTAAAAGAAAGTCTGATGTACCAGCTGAGCTTATGCCTTATTTTGACATTCGTGACACTCTGACAACAGAACAAGGCATAATACTTAAAGGAGAGCGTATTCTTATCCCAAAAGCATTGAGGCCTGAAATCAAGCAGAAGCTACACGCTGCTCATCTTGCATTTGACAGCATGATGCGCCGGGCCAGAAGTTGTCTGTTTTGGATCGGCATGACGGCTGAGATTCGACAGATAGCTGACAGTTGTCCAGAATGTCAAGAAACGAAGGCAAGGAATACTAAAGAACCTTTAAACCAACACTCAAGAGGTTTATCACCCTGGGAGAAAGTTGGCACTGACATCTTTATTATAGAAGGCCGATACTATTTAGTTCTGACTGACTATTTTTCCAACTTCATTGAAGTAGACTTTCTACCTACAATGACAGCACAGTTAGTCATCAGGAAATTGAAGTCTCATTTTGCTCGTTATGGTGTTCCTAAAGTTATTGTATCTGACCAAGGTACTCAGTTTACGTCTGCACAGTTCAGATCATTTACTGCTAGATGGGGAATACTTCATGTTAAATCAGCACCAGGTCACCATAAAGCCAATGGATTAGCTGAATCTGCTGTGAAACTCATCAAGGTTATGATGAGAAAGACTGTTCAGGACAATACAGATGCATATGAGGCACTACTTGAACTTCGTAATACGCCAAGACAAGGGTTTGATCAAAGTCCAGCAGAAATACTGTTCAACGGGAAACTGCATACACTGATGCCTTCTGCAGTGAAACCCGTTGCATCTCACAGTAGAGTTATTGAAAGTAGAGGCAAGAGAGACAGATCAGTGAAGAAGTATTATGATAAAACTGCTCATGATCTGCCCAAGTTGTCTCACCAGCCAGTCTACTATCAAGACCCGGAACAACCAAACTGGCAACCTGGAAGGATTGATAAGAGGCTTTCTGAAAGATCTTATCTCATTGAAGGGGAGAATGGAGGTCAATATGTCAGAAACAGAATTCATCTAAGACCTAAAACAACACCTTTCACACCTGATCCCGAGGACCTGGAAATTGATGTCTCCTCTCCAGTTCTACCCGAGCAACAGGTTGTTTTGCCAGACATGGAAAACACTAGTGAAGTGAACATTTCCAATCCTCCAGAAGTTGATCCTTCAACTCCAGCTACTTCTAGTCCCGGGAAAGCTGGCAAAGAACATTCTCTCCTACCATCTTGCCCTAAGAGACCCCAAAGAGATCGCAAGAAACCCTCTTGGATGAATGACTTTGTTCACTCATAAAGAAGGGGGGATGTTGATGTGTATATATACGTTTCGGTGTTTAGTTTGTTTCCCACTAGAGTTACTTGCCCTTATGCTAATTCTTCTTCCGACTCCCTACTTCTAAGATGGCGAATTAAACATGTCGAGTTTGTAACCTGTGTTCAAGCTTCGTGATTAAACTTTATAACGTGAGAATGTATGACAGCCAGCCACGTCTCATTACATCTATCAACATTTACTATACACAACAGTAAATATCAACACTTAAGTATAACCCATCAAGGGTTGAATGGGATTTTTTAAACGAGTTAGCTTACAAACATTCACTTTAACCCATTAAAGCACATAGGCTTTTAAAAGTGAACACTTAATTGTATAATTTGTTTTCGGAGATATGAGATTGCAGCATGCTACTGTAATCCCGAACTGGTTCTGCTCCAACAACTGCTTTGGAAACCTTTATTTGTTGTGTCTTACGGAAATGATGTATTTCCAAACTTACGCATAGTACTGTTTTTTATATTAATGATGAAAAATATCCAGTTCAACCTCTGATGAGTTATAATTATAATATACGGTATATTGTTTTCAATTCCAGATAATATGAACAACTGCCGATATGAGAAATTGGAATCACACCTGTCAAATCATTGTAAATAGGGCAAACCACAATTACCAACTGTGCTTGTATGTTTAAAGAAAAAAAAAACAACGCAAACAAACAAAAACAAGATAAACCGAACAAAATCAAGCAGAAACTCCAAACAAGAAAAATATTAAGGGGGAACAGGTGTAAAGGCCTGGTGGTTCCAGTTATATAATTGACTTTAACAGATATTAAATTGACTTTGAGAAAACAGAACACTGGAATAAAAACCCAGCTCCTTGGTGGGCAAACAAATGTACAGAAAAAACTAAAGAAAGAAAACAAGCCCTACAAAAATATAGAAGAAATAGGACCCAAATTAACTATGAACAGTGTAAGAGAATAAGAAATGAAACAAATAAAATAATATTACAGTAAAAGGAAAAGTGCTAGAAAACCTTCTGCCAAACCCTCAATCCAAGCACTCATTCAGCTGATCTTGTCTGTAATCGAGTATGGCCTGGGAATACTCATGCTGTCAATATCACAGTGTGAATGACTGGAAAGCATTCAAAACGAAGGGATGCGTAAAGTCTTTGGCTGCACGCGAGATACCCCTATTGTGATGATGCGGCACATGCTTGGATTGCTGTAAATTAGATCCAGATATACTATTGCCCAGGTAAAAGCGTATATGCGTGTAACCACAGACAAAAGGCACCCCCTGCATGACATCAAAGGAGCGAGAATAAAGAGGGGGATGTCATGGATGCGCAGGTGGAGGAGACTATTAGACAGGTGACCCCAGTTGAAAGTATGTTCAAGGGAGAAGAGTGGAGTAAGTCACATGAGAGTTGGATGAACTACCAGCAAGTCATCATCAGCCTTGGTAGAGAATGCAGAACTTGGTCCAATGGGAGAGCAGAGCTGGAAGTTGATCAGTTTATAAATGATAATGCTGGGGATGATGATGCCATTGTGTACACTGATGAGTGTAATCTGTGGTAATAAATCAGGGTGGGGCTTCTCTGCTACAGTAAAGGGCAGAACCGTCGCTGAAAAAAGCGGGGCTTACATGATAACAACCTCCAGCATGAGAATGGAGGTAGAGGCAGTTACTGCTGCCTTAAGATGGCTGTCTGAGACTTTATTAACAAAGGCAGTTATTGTATCAGACTCACAATCCATGCTTCGAAAGGTCCAAAACGGTTGGCTTCGACATGAATGGAAAACCTCCATAGAAGCATCGAATCTTCAAGAACTGATATGGATCTATTGTTCTGGTCATGTCGGGGTACGTGGCGATGAAAGAGCTGACAGACTAGCTTCAAGAGCACCCATAAAAGGTGCATTGGCCATGGATAAGGAAGAAATACTGAGGGCGATTGTTGCTGTCGTTTTTGACGGAGTCATAATAGGTAAATCTATTTAATACTTTTGTTGTAAAACTTTGTTGGTCAAAGTTGGATAATTGGGTATTAACTTCTATGACAGGTTGTTTAAAGGTTATCTTCTCTTTCTTTCAATCATTGTCGTTGATCTGTCTTAACGATGCTCAGTTTTATGCTGTCTAGGCATGCGCAGGTTCTGGGCGCGAACTGAGGAAACTTCCGTCAGGGATATTGTGTTTTTTAGGCTGTCGGACATGATGTCCGTTGTGATTTTCTCTATATCATCATGGGGATTGGAAAGTTTTCGATATGACTGAAATGTCAATGTTTTCCCCAGTGATTCTTTGTTCGTCAAGAGTGACGACATTTATTAAGTGTGTATCCGGAAGATTCTGTAAAAGGTAAATGACATTCTTATTAATATGCCTTTGGTTGCAGAACATTTGAAGTTACCTATCTGCGAGTGAAGTTCACAGATCTTGAGAGACAGAATTCCTTCTTTGCTTCTTGTTCTAGCCAAATGAGACTATGTGTTTTCAATTGAACAGAAGCCTAATGATGATGATAAATTATTGTGGACGCCGCAGGTTTGCGGTATATATGTTTAGCATGGTTTGATCGTGCCTGCTAACAAAGGATACACAGCTGTCTACATATTGAGGCCCTGTATTACGGCCAATATTTTTCAGCAAGAGGAAATATATCTGGCGGGCTATGCCAGTTGAATAACAGCCTTATGTATTATTGCTACGCAATTTAGGAGCTCGTTTATTGGACGACAGAGCTAATTAAGTACCTGACGCGCTGAGTCAATGGTACGGAAGTTACGTTATAAACTGTAACATTATGACAGATGATGTTTGGGTATGTCCTAGTTGATGTATGATGCAAGCCTTTGATTACCAGACATTTAACAGTCATTCATTATTTATGTGAAGTCCTTGATCTTGTCGATTTGACTGTCCTGTTGATGCTACTGTCAGTTTCGTAAATAAATGTTTGAAACGTGCCAGCAGTCTTCAATTCATCATTGACTACTGCATGCGAGTGTATGGGTGAATTATTGACTTCACTAAGAGCTTCAAGCATTCGCGTTCTCGTCTACACCCACACTCAGCACATCATAATACTGGTACCACACATCTATAACATGTACGCTGTTTTGTGTGAGTAATCATATTACCCCTGGCAGCACCTCACGCTGGTGACTGTGACGAAAGTACTGAGATTCTGTCTTTCAAATGGCCCATGTCTTTTTCTCCTTGCATTTTGTTCACTATTTCTAGGAGGGATTACAGAAAATCCTTCCCCATGTTTCTTCTCCTTCTATTTATTTACGTTTTTCAGAGAGATTACGGTGGAGTTTCATCTCATCTACATCTATGTTCCTTCTCTATGACTAGTAGTCTTGTTTAATGTTGGTGTGTAGGGAACTGTTGCATTATTATTCTAGATGAAGGACTTTAGAGCCTAGATCAGATTGGCACCAGTTTTAGTCTTTTTAAAGATATGGCATGCGGCTAGACGCATTTTCGGGATTTTATATATATATAGATCTTTAATATTTATCTAGAACATATTATGCAGGAGGCTCTCTACGATTATAAATCAACCATATCGATTGGAGGCCGACCTCTGTGCAACCTACGTTTTGCTGATGATATTGATCTGATAGCTGGATCAGAATCAGAACTTCAAGACCTTACCTCTAGACTGGAGAAAGTAACAAGAACGTATGGGATGGAAATTAATATAGCAAAAAGCAAGATATTGGTGAATAGCCATAAGAAACATGTTCCGACCAACATTACGTTAAATGGGCAAACGTTAGAAGAAGTTAACACCTTTAAATATCTCGGGTCCACTATATGTAGTGATGGAAGATCAAGTAAAGAAATCAAGACAAGACTTGAGATGGCCTCAGCTGCCATGACAAAGTTGAATGTGATCTGGAAAAGTAACATCAGTTTTCCTGTGAAGATCAAATTATACAAATCACTTGTATTATCTATTCTCTTGTATGGGTGTGAGAGCTGGACACTCACTGCAGATACGGAGCGAAGGATTCAGGCTTTCGAGCATAAATGTTATAGAAGAATTTTGCGCATTTGCTATAAAGAGCACAAAACAAATGTCTATGTTAGAGAGAAGATAAACACCTATGCAGGCCACCAAGAACCACTTTTGTCAATAGTGAAACATCGAAAGCTTGCCTGGTTTGGGCATGTAACTCGTCATGACTCCCTTTCGAAAACGATCCTTCAGGGGACAGTCGAAGGTAAACGGAGAAGAGGAAGGCAAAGAAAATCCTGGGCTGATAACATCAAAGAATGGGCAGGACACGGTTTTTCCACACTTGTACGCATTGCTGAGGATAGAGAGCAGTGGAGGACCCTGTCTGCTGATGCTTCCACCATGGCACCCCTACGACCCATGACGGGTTACGGGCTGAGATGATGATGATATATATATATATATATATAAATAAATATATATAAATATAAATATAAATATATATATATATATATATATATATATATATATATATATATATATAATTCCGACATTGTTGCTTCATTTGCTACTAGAGGGTAGGGCTTAATCCCGTTTCTTTGTCTAAAACCCATGCACGTTGCATCAGAATGATCTAAGGTTCTGATTGGCTGAGAGCTAACTGCAGTTGAAATGCAGAGCTCCCATTGGCTTAGAACCGCGCCGCGCATATGACGTCATGAAGTCGGCGCGTGGGGTCTTGATAATAAATACGCCCGAATTTCATAAGTTCGGTCTCTAAAAATTAATTGCCAAGCCGCGTTCCTGATTCAAATTATCGATTGCCTTTCAGTGGGAAAATTCGAAATTTGGTAAGCAAAATTTTCGAGGTAACTTTATTTAATTTTTGTCTAAGCCTAGGCCGATCAGTAAAGTTTCTTGGGAAGTTTAAGTTTAATGTTAATTCTTATCGCCAGAGCCATCAAATATTACCTTAGTGATAGACTTGAGACAGTATGTATATGCTAGCATCTAACAGGGTTATACGTTATTAATTATGTATTGTGGTTCTGAGTAAGAAGACGGAGATAAATTATTTCTTTTAAAGGAAAGTATTTTGTATTACATTTTTGAAAGTGATTATTGTCGGGAATTTTAGGAATTCCTAGAGAGGTCTAGTTATTTTGTGTTACGCATTTTACTGCATTCAGTGTCAGCGAGAAGTGGGCCAAAGTATTTTGGACAGGTAGATAGGCCTCCGTAGAATACTGTTGTGATTGTAACCAGCCAGGCAGAACCCTAGGCCAGACGGTCTGTGCGTTGTATTACCGGGTAATGTTTACTGTGGGCTCAGGTAGAGAAGGGAACAGTGGGGGAGCGGACTTTGTTGGCATGATTAATTGGGATGGTAGTGCAGAACGGGAAGAGAGTAGGGGAGTTAAGTGTTAAAGACTTAAGGGTTAGTCAGGGAGTTATATGTTATTAGAAATGTATTATTTACGTGTTGTTTAGCTGTTGTGTTTTTTTTTTGTCTAACAGCAGGTAGCGCGGCTTTTTTGAGGGGGCAGAGCGGAAGTTGCAATAACTTCTTCCCGGCAAAAAGATTGGCATCTCAGACACAGGGTTTGAGATCTTGCCAGAGAAGGACGAAGAAAAGAGAAAAACCCGTTTTTCGAGGCAGGGGAAGACATTTCTCTCGTGGAACTAGGATTTGTGGATAAATCCATGAGCGCTGAAGCTCGTTCTGTTACACACGCAAATTTGGCATGCTGCCAGCGTTGTCGTAATTATTTCACTTCGTCCCGGCCATAATAACGCCGAAAGCCTGAACCCATAGGAGGGAGAGGGCAGGTAACTCCAGAGGTGTTTGGAGAAACCAGCTACCTATTCCAATTTCCAGAATCCAGTGGGGTTCTTTTTAAACCTTAGTCATCAGTTCCAGAATGGTGGAGAGAGAGAGGGTGACCATACTCTCCACAGAAGTCATCGCAGTTGTCCCTCGCACTTTATGTATGGGACATGCATATATTTGTTTGTTTATAGGTGTATAATAAACTTGTATAAATTGTAGCTGGCATCAGTCATTTCATTTCGTACAGTAGCTATATGTTGTCTGTATCTTGGTGTTTGTGAATCTTAATTGAACCTTATCCCCATAGGGTAGTTAGAGGTGGTTCGAAACTATAGCCAGCAGAAACGTCCGAAATGGCTAGGAAAGAGTCCAATCTAGGTTCTCAACCTCGGGGCCAATAGTTTCACTTTCACATATGCACTATCATTTTCTTCAAAATCTAATTTTCCAGTCTTCCTTCTCACTAGTGTCTTGTCACTATATGTAGACAGTCTCTAGTCCAAAATCCATTTCGTGACAGTGACCTACATCAACACCGCAACATTACACAGTCCATGTGATAAACGACACGTTCACTCTGCCAGCTTTCACATCACGCATAAACAGTACGTTACATTTCTGGTGGCCGTGACATTTCTGGCGGTTACATTTATGGTGGACCAGATTTGTGGGTTTTCTACATTTTCAAGACAGTGGTAAATAGGTCAACAACTGGGCTGACTCACATAAACACTGGCGTTGGCATTTTTGTGTTACTGTTACATGGACCACAACTGCTACGGAATTGAAGTGACATTGTTATACATTTCTGGAGTTCTACAAATGATGGCAATATATCTGGGCTATCAAGTCACATCGTTACCTGTCAACCTAAGATAGTAAACAGTACCGCTGGTTGTTTACACTACATTCTGAGCTATCAAGTCACATCGTTACCTGTCAACCTAAGATAGTAAACAGTACCGCTGGTTGTTTACACTACATTCTACAAACATATCGACGTTGGATCTTCTAGTCTCAACTGGTGTCGAGTATGATTTTTGTAGCTACACTTTGGAGACCACTGCCTGTTATGAAGTTACGGTGACCTTCAACGGTGGATCGTCTACCATTGTTGTTGACAGTAGTAACGCATTATACTGCATCTTTGCGGCTATTGAGGATTGTGCTTAAAGATAAGTGGCCTGTTTAGTGTGTAAACTGTGCCTTTATTTTGTGTAAAGCTGAGCCTTCCTCTATACACATACTGTATATTGTTTATTTACATATGCTATGCATGTTTTGTGTATACATGTGTTTGTTTACATGTTTAGGACTGTACAAATTTTCCACAGGGAAATTTGTTAGCAATATTTGTTGCTATTTACGTTTAGTTGTGCCGAGGTGTGCCTTTTCGTTGTTTTTGTAAAAAATTTTCTGTTCTTTAGTTTTGATTTCATTTGTTTGAATTTGTCTGCCTCTTCTGTCTATCATTTATTTCTATACATCTTTGTGTTTATAACAGTGTTGCCATTTGTTTGTTTATTTTCGCAGTCATCATTACATATTTTGTAACATTTTTTTTTAGTTTCGCTGTATTGTTTATTTGACTTCTGCGAACGTTTTCGGTTGTTGTTTTGTATTCTTGTCTTTGTATTTATTATTGTAATACATTGTTGTCATACAGTCTATAGATATACTTGATCATGGACTATTATTACTAATATCATACACTTTTCATATAAAGGTTATTTATAATGATAATATTATAGAGAAACAAGCTAACTATACAAGGTCTTTGACTAAGACTTGCCTCTCAAAGAGAGTGAAATAAAGTGAAGTGAGTATACAAGTCTAGTATTACAGACTTGTCTCCCATCGAAGTGGAATAAGGTAATTTATTTAATTTTTCAGGTCTGATCTCACATAGTTAGACAGAATGTCTACACTAGACTACTTTATTGAACAAGGGAAAGCCCTTGGGAAGACAGGTGAGAAGTTAGAAGAATTCTTCTTCTTCTTCCGTCCTTAGCCACCGACCGTCAAAGCAGTCAGTGGCCATTACGCCTAGTGGCGTCTTAGGGCAACAGCAGATAGGTTTTCTTTGCCATTGTTTCCCATCACACCTATTGGCGTCTTTAGGGCAACGGCAAATCAATCCATTTGCTGTTGTTTCCGTAATCGAAGTGACTGGCAAACGGGTGATCAGCCCGTTGGTTTAGAAGAATTCAATGCTTTGTCAAATTGAGCAGTTGCGAATTAGAAGAATTCGCAACTGCTCAATTTGACAAAGCATTGAAGTATGAAGAAAAGAGACAAAAAGAGGAAAATAAAAGATTAGACAGAGAATCTGAGAATTTAAGATTACAGATGCAGGCAGATGAAAGAAAATTTCAAGCTGCTGCTGAAGAGAAAAAACTTCAAGCTGCTGCTGAAGAGAAAAAACTTCAAGCTGCTGCTGAGGAGAGGAAATTGCAAGCTGCTGCTGAGGAGAAAAAACTTCAAGCTCAAGCTGCTGCTGAGGAGAAAAAACTTCAAGCTCAAGCTGCTGCTGAGGAGAAAAAACTTCAAGCTCAAGCTGCTGCTGAGGAGAAAAAACTTCAAGCTGCTGCTGAGGAGAGAAAATTTCAAGCTGCTGCTGAAGAGAAAAAACTTCAAGCTGCTGCTGAAGAGAAAAAACTTCAAGCTGCTGCTGAGGAGAGAAAATTTCAAGCTGCTGCTGAAGAGAAAAAACTTCAAGCTGCTGCTGAGGAGAGAAAATTTCAAGCTGCTGCTGAGGAGAGAAAATTTCAAGCTGAGGCTGAAGAGAGAAAAGCAAAAATGGAACATGATGAAAGACTCGCAGCTTTGGAGTTAGAGAAATTGAAATTGATGAATGCGGGTGTTCATCAAGCAACTTCGGATACGACAAAGGAGAAGTCTAATAAGATTAAATTACCTCATTTCAATCCTTTAAAGGACGATATAACGGATTATCTTGATAGATTCCAATTTTTATGCGATACGCATAAAATAAAAAAGGAAAAATATGTCGAACAACTGATGGAATTTTTTTCAGGTGAACCAGTAACTACTCTTATGACAATAGAGGAACATGATAGGACTAACTATGATGTTGTCAGAGCAGCATCACTTAAAAGATATCAACTAAAAGAAGAAGATTATCGTCTTCGTCTTAAGACAATGTTGCCAGAAAATGGAGTGGATTTCTCTGACTTTATTATAAAGATACGCCGTACATTCACACGTTGGATTGAGTTGTCTCAGACTGAAAAAACATATGAAGGCCTAATGGACTTATTACTTCGAGACAAAGTTATGTCATCGGTCAACGAATCTTTCCTTGCTTTTCTTCATGAGCGTAAACCTAAAAACATAAAAGACATGGAGGAATATTGTTGCCAGTTCGTAACTGCACATCCCCATGCTACAGTTAGCAATTCTAAAGTGAAAGAAGGGTTGCCAGTTGCTTCGGCAGCACCATTTGGCTCTAATTACAATCGTAAATTTCAAGGTGCTAAACAAAGCTTTAATAAGAAGAGTAATCATAATTACACTCAATATCAAAGCAATCCATCACACAGTGGGTTTTCTTCAAAGAATTGGAGACGAGCTGATAGTCCTCGTAATGTTGGGTCTAATAATTATAGACACTTTCGCAAAGGTTATCACAATAGGAACTATCCGAGTTTTTCTTCTCGAGATAATTATCCTCGCCGTCAAGAATATTACGAGGATGGTTATGGAAACTGTGATGCAAACCAGAATAATGGTTATGATGGGCAATATAATGATAATTACAGGGGAAATAATAATCGCGGCAGACCTAGACATAACAAAAGAAAATCTTATCGTCAGGCAAACGCTGCACAACATGAGTCTCAGGAAGCCTGTAGTCAAGTGAACGATAGTAGAAACTCTAATGCTATCACTGGCTCTGCTTTCGATTTTGGGAGAGCAGCTAAGTGCCCTCAATGCTCAACATTGTTCGAGTCATCTACAGTATCTACCCTAATTTGTGGTCACCCTCTTCCCGCTCTTCCTGCTACAGTTGTGCATGACGGGAGAGGATCTCTTATCTTACATAAAGGTCTAGTGAATAATAATCCAGTCTCAGTACTTTTTTTATTCTGGATGTACTACTATTGGGGTTAGGCAATCTCTCATAGATCCTTGCTGTGCCACGAGAAAGGTGGTTAAATGTGTGACATTTGGTGGAACTTTGGAGATATATCCTACTGCTATCATCCACATGGATACTCTCTTCTTTACAGGAGATGTCTACGCGTGTCTTCTTCCTAATCCTATTGCGGATCTTATAATCGGTCGTATTCACGGGGTGAAGGAATGTACCCCGCAGCAAATTGCTGCTTGGGAAGAACATAATATCCAAACAGCCAATGTGGTTGTAACAAGAGCACAAGCTCTTATTCCTTCAACTTCATCTAATGATAGTAATGAAGTTGGTAGCCAAGATGATCACTTGGTGATTTCACATGACTCGTTTGTGAAACTACAAGAAGAAGACTCTTCTCTAAATAAATACTTTCTTCTCGCTAAAAACGGTGATCCGAATCAAAAAACAATTCATAAATCGTATATCACTATGAAGAATGGTATACTAGTACGTATGGTACAACATTCAGACAAATCAATGCACTCTCAAATTCTTGTGCCCAAAAGTATGAGAGCCTTAATTCTTCAACATGCACACGATTCTCAGTGTGCCGGACACATGGGTTTTTCTCGCACTAAGTCGAGAGTTCTAGCGACTTTCTTTTGGCCATTCGTAAACAAAGACATACGAATTTATGGCCGATCTTGTAAGATTTGTCAAGAAGTCAAATCTAGAGGTCCACGACATGCTGCACCTATCCAGGCTGCAGACATTCCCATTTGACCATTCCAGAAGATGGCAATAGATATTATTGGCCCTTTTAAGATTAAGTCAGCTAGAGGACATCAATTCATCCTAACATGCGTCAACATGTGCACACGTTGGCCAGAGGCTATACCTCTAAAGAGCATATCTACTGCCGATATCGCAGACGCTCTTTGGCTAATATTTTCTCGTTTGGGTTTTCCCAGAGAAATATTGTCAGACCATGGTACTCAATTGATATCAGACACTATGTCGCAGGTGATGTCTATCCTATATATTAAAAGGTCTCTCAGTAGTATTTATCACCCAATGTCTAATGGGTTAGTTGAACGTCTTAATAGAACACTTAAGAACTTACTTGGCAAGATTACTGAGGATCATCCTCAGGATTGGGACAGGGTTTTACCCGCGGCTCTCTTTGCCTATAGAGAGGTCCCCAACGAGCATACAGGGTTTTCTCCCTTTCAACTAGTTTTTTGGCGCGCAACCGCGCGGTCCTATGTCCTTGCTACACGATTTGATAACTGCCGATAATATTGACAATGACACTCAATCTTCATATGAGTATGTCATTGCTCTCAGGCATAAGATTATCGAAGCATGCAAGTTAGCGACTTCATCCTCCGAATTTGCCAAAGAAAAGGCGAGGCAATTCGCTAATAAGAAGAGACGCCTACGTCAACTTTGTCCTGGAGACAAAGCGTTTGTCTTACTTCCTTCGAGGGAGAACAGACTTCTCATTGCATGGAAAGATCCATATAGAATAGTCTAAAAATTTCCGATGTCGACTATGTTGTCGATATTGATGGAAGGCATAAAACCTTCCATATAAATATGCTTACGGAATTTATTGACCTATTTTCCAGGTGACGGACGATTCTCCAGTCCAACATGGTCATATCTCATCCTTGTCGGTTATACAGGAGGAGGAAACTACGTTTTCAGATGTTAATCTACCACTTCCTATGATTTCACTCAATTCTACGGAATCATGGATAAACGTTTCGGTTTCTTCTAATTTGTCTTTTGAGGAACAGTGTCAAGTATCTTCTTTGCTAGAATCATTTCAGGATGTCCTTACCGACATTCCTGGACACACACATATTATCAAACATGACATTATACTTACTGATCATAATCCGATCAGAGTAAGACCATATCCTATCCCTATTCATTTCCAAGCGCAAGTCGAGAAAGAATTGGATGAAATGATACAATTGAAAATAATTGAACCATCCACTTCAGCATACTCTTCGTCCATGGTTATTGTTCGAAAGAAAGACAATAACATACGTCTTTGCGTCGATTATCGCAAATTGAACCAAGTTACGAAGTTCGATGCTGAACCTATGCCTTTATTGGAAGATCTACTTACTAGACTTTCTAAATCGCGATTCTTTACTAAACTTGATTTGTCGAAAGGCTATTGGCAAGTTCCGTTAACTGAACGCGCCAAACCTTTCACTGCTTTCTCAACACCTAGGGGTTTGTATCAATGGAATGTTATGCCTTTCGGGCTGATGAACGCCCCAGCTACTTTCGTACGCATGATGCGTCGAATTCTCTCATATCGTACGGATGTCATCGCATACTTAGACGACATCTGTCTTTTCAGCGATACTTGGGAAGAACACTATTCGGGTTTAAATGAGTTACTGTCTACTCTACGCGAGCATAATTTGACTGCAAAACCCTCTAAAGCCTTTGTTGGGTTTAGTGAAATTTCTTTCCTAGGTCATCGTGTTGGTCATGGTCTATTGAAGACAGAGGACCAAAACATTTCTAAGATATTAAATATCTCCGTTCCTAAAACAAAAAAGCAAGTGCGTAGTCTCTTGGGATTAATACAATTCTACGGAAGATTCATTAAGAATCTGTCCTCCATTATGGCACCTCTTTCAACTTTATTGAAAAAAGGTTCTCCTAACATGGTGCGCTGGTCCCAAGAATGCCAATCCTCATTGGATCAGATTAAGAATTTGTTCTCATCTCCTCCTATCTTACGACTACCATCGATTGATAAGACTTTTGTCCTTCGTAGTGATGCCTCTTCCACTGGGATTGGGGCGGCACTTATGCAGGAGTATTCAGGAACTCTGCATCCTGTGATGTATATCTCTAGGAAATTGAATGCGGCAGAAAGGAACTATTCGGTTCTAGACCGTGAATTGTTAGCTACGGTTTGGGCCATTCTTAAGCTACAAAGATTCCTTCTAGGCGCGCATTTCATTATGGAAATCGACCAAAAAGCTCTTATAGCTATGCAGAACAAGGATTTGAAGAGCTCGAGATCTACTCGATATGCTATTGCTCTTCAACCTTTTCATTTCACGGTGCGGGCTATCCGTGGTTCGGATAATGTGATGGCGGACATACTGTCTAGATGCCCACATGATTCCACTTAAGTCTTGTGTCCTAGATTGCATGATACATTTCCAGACTCATGTCTGTTCATAATATACATTAACACATTTGTTTCACCTTAGATTAGTAAATTGATTGTTTTCTTTCTCTATTACTATCTTTGATGTAATGTGGAAGGTTAAGGTTAACATAAAATAAAGGTCAAAAATAAGAAAAGGAAAAATGTTAAAATGGCCACATATGATATTTAAATAATTTTGTAATGACTATAGTGCATTATAGCATGTTACTAATTGTGTCATTTATATTGTTCTCAGTGCAAACTAGTACCAGTACGGAGCGCTTGTGAGAACCATGATGATGCCATACCATACATTTGTTCGAGAGATCGCAGCACTTATTTGTATATAATATACTTCTATTGTTAGATAATGTGTAAGGAATTTAACAAATTTGGTCATGTCCATCCATTACATATATTAATGGTATAACATTGTAATTTGTATATTGATATGACTTCTTGAGATAGATTGTCATTGGTCATTGCTATGATTATAGTATTGCATAATTGTTTGATAGTTATGTAATTTTTGTTAGTATCGCCAGCAACTGAGGTTTCTTTGATGGTACCTTCCCGAAGATATTTTCTATTATTTGGTGAGATGATTTGATTCTCTCCGGTTGATTCTTTCATTGGCGCATTATTCATGTGTCATGAGCTTGTGGTATCTTGCTCATTGATGTATTTTTTTTTTTAAATGGGTCATTTTTTTTATACGGGGGGTGCGGTAATCTGTTGCTGTCGTTTTTGACGGAGTCATAATAGGTAAATCTATTTAATACTTTTGTTGTAAAACTTTGTTGGTCAAAGTTGGATAATTGGGTATTAACTTCTATGACAGGTTGTTTAAGGGTTATCTTCTCTTTCTTTCAATCATTGTCGCTGATCTGTCTTAACGATGCTCAGTTTTATGCTGTCTAGGCATGCGCAGGTTCTGGGCGCGAACTGAGGAAACTTCCGTCAGGGATATTGTGTTTTTTAGGCTGTCGGACATGATGTCCGTTGTGATTTTCTCTATATCATCATGGGGATTGGAAAGTTTTCGATATGACTGAAATGTCAATGTTTTCCCCAGTGATTCTTTGTTCGTCAAGAGTGACGACATATATTAAGTGTGTATCCGGAAGATTCTGTAAAAGGTAAATGACATTCTTATTAATATGCCTTTGGTTGCAGAACATTTGAAGTTACCTATCTGCGAGTGAAGCTCACAGATCTTGAGAGACAGAATTCCTTCTTTGCTTCTTGTTCTAGCCAAATGAGACTATGTGTTTTCAATTGAACAGAAGCCTAATGATGATGATAAATTATTGTGGACGCCGCAGGTTGGCGGTATATATGTTTAGCATGGTTTGATCGTGCCTGCTAACAAAGGATACACAGCTGTCTACATATTGAGGCCCTGTATTACAGCCAATATTTTTCAGCAAGAGGAAATATATCTGGCGGGCTATGCCAGTTGAATAACAGCCTTATGTATTATTGCTACGCAATTTAGGAGCTCGTTTATTGGACGACAGAGCTAATTAAGTACCTGACGCGCTGAGTCAATGGTACGGAAGTTACGTTATAAACTGTAACATTATGACAGATGATGTTTGGGCATGTCCTAGTTGATGTATGATGCAAGCCTTTGATTACCAGACATTTAACAGTCATTCATTATTTATGTGAAGTCCTTGATCTTGTCGATTTGACTGTCCTGTTGATGCTACTGTCAGTTTCGTAAATAAATGTTTGAAACGTGCCAGCAGTCTTCAATTCATCATTGACTACTGCATGCGAGTGTATGGGTGAATTATTGACTTCACTAAGAGCTTCAAGCATTCGCGTTCTCGTCTACACCCACACTCAGCACATCATAATACCAGTACCACACATCTATAACATGTACTCTGTTTTGTGTGAGTAATCATATTACCCCTGGCAGCACCTCACGCTGGTGACCTACATCAACACCGCAACATTACACAGTCCAGGTGATAAACGACACGTTCACTCTGCCAGCTTTCACATCACGCATAAACAGTACGTTACATTTCTGGTGGCCGTGACATTTCTGGCTGTTACAGCGATTCATGTTCGTCTATTAGAAAGTGACACTGCAATCGATGAATCATCAAGGCTAAGATTGCTGGAATTCGGCATCAAACGTTAAGACCAGCAGGGATGGACGTGTGAGAGGACGCATCCGCCGTGTATACAACCAGTGCGCAACAGGAACAATTAGCATTCATATCCTTCGACATAAGCTGCGGGAGACTGAGCACCTATAGGTTTGCCCGGAGTGCAATGACGTCGATTCTGATTAACAATAACAATAACTCATTCAGTTACAGAGGTGTGGAAAAGATTAAAAACCCTTAAAGGAAACCCAAAACGAACAGTAATGCCTACTATCAAAATTCCAGAACGGGCAGAATCAGACAAACAAAAAGCAAATACCCTAGCAAAGTACTTCTATAATGTAAGTGCTAGGGAAAACTTGGGACACAAAGAAATTGGAAGAAGAGTAAAACTCATGTCGTGAAACGAGCGTGTAAACCCACTTCTTTGTTAATACATATGCACAGCCAATCCACGTTCAACAGACTGAGACAGATTACATTACCCGAAGTATACGCCATCTTGTTCCCGCAAGATGTCGGCAGACAGAATAAAATTAGGCATAAGCCCTTTTTTTTGGAAATGGGTCATGGAAAGTACGAAATCGTCGGCAATAAAAATGTACCAAATCGTTGAGAACCAATCAAAAGAGTTCCTTACGCACTGGCAGATTCCCTGCGTCTACCTATAGGTAGACGCAGAGAATCTGCCAGTGCGTAAGGAACTCTTTTGAAGAGGGTTTACACACTCGTTTCACGACATGAGTTTTACTCTTCTTCCAATTTCTTTGTGTCCCAAGTTTTCCCTAGCACTTACATTATAGAAGTACTTTGCTAGGGTATTTGCTTTTTGTTTGTCTGATTCTGCCCGTTCTGGAATTTTGATAGTAGGCATTACTGTTCGTTTTGGGTTTCCTTTAAGGGTTTTTAATCTTTTTATTTTTATTAAAAAAAAAACACAAACACGAAGGCCAGCACGACAGACTGGGGAAGAGAAAGCTGTCAAGACTGATTTATGCTTACCTGCATGAACGGGCAGCTTGCTTCACTAAAGTGGAGTCAATCTGGCTTGTATTAATCTTAGAGGGTTTATTCGTGTCATCCAACCTGAGGTCGTATGTTCGAGTCAAACCAGCTGCCTGGAACTTCGCAGGATCACAGTGATTGTACCGGAGCTACATCCTTAGTCCCCCTCAGTCTTGGGTGAGCTAAAGGAACGATCATCAGCGGGTGTTGTGTGCAACAAATTAAGAAGGACAGAACTGTTTCAAGAGATTAGTACACATTAGTACCATTTCCGTCGGCAATTATGAGCAATTAACTGTCAAGGCAAAAAGTGATTTAGCGTAGCGAGATACAAGATTAACAGTACAGCTGATGCATTTACTATAATTGATTAATAGTGTATATACTTAATAAATAAGGAAATTGTATTTGAACGACTTGTCAAGTTTATAATTATTAAGTGAAATCTGATTCCTTGTTTTAATATCACAGTTGGTTACACAGCTGGGTGGCATTTTATGACTGTCTCCTCTCTACCAATTTTTCGAGAACAGATCATTCACAGCCGTAACTAATTTGTGATACTAGTAGTTCTCTCACACACTGGGACTTCACCATTTTCCTGTAGAAATTATATTTCTGTATTGTCAGTACTATACTGATCCCATCAACAATAAAAACATCACGCTACAACTCATAACAGAACTAAGGAAAAACGAGATAAATGATATAGGGGAGAAATCTTATCTATACTCCGAAATTACTGTAGAGGAAGTAGAAAAGGCAAGAAATGAGAAATCGAACTCAGCATCAGGTCACGACATTCTAAGCTACGAAATATTAAAAAGGATACCAAAAAAGACCATAGAAGTAATAACCTCTCTATTCAATATTATATAGAAAACAGGTAAAATACAGTGGATATTATATACATAATAAGACTATCTCGGGCGTTGGCGTAGCTGGCGAGCCCTTTTTAGTGCTTTATGCTAGCAGATAGATAATGTTGGTCCTTTTCAGGACTGAGTATATATCAACGCTGATCGAGTTAGCAGTCAACAGAGTTGACTTTTTTTGGATGGTAAATGCGCTCTGATATAACCAAATAGGTTGAAAGGAACGCGCCTCGCCAGAAGAAGGCAAAAACCGAACCAAAATTTTAAAAAAGATAAAATACCAAAGGCGTGGAAAGTAGCAGTAGTCATACCACTACTAAAATCAGATCAAGAGGCCCATGATGCGAACTCTTCCAGACCAATAGCTTTGACATCTCACATAGGGAAAGTAATGGAAACTGTGGTGAACAATAGATTAAAGTTCCACATGGAAAAGAACAATCTTTACAGCCCAACCCAATCAGGGTTTAGGGAAAACAGAAGCACTATGGACCAGCTTATCAGTCTAGAACATGAGGTAATATCAGGATTTAACAGAAATGCAAAAACAGTAGCCGTATTCTTAGATGTAGCAAGAGCATACGATGAATGCTGGAGAGAAGGTATGTTATATAAGATTGTCGTAAATTTATTTTGAGAGAAAAGAGTCTTAGAAATAGTAGTCTGGTTTAGAGTGTAGAATGATGGTGAAAAGCTCAGTGATAGAAATGTAGAGAGTAAATAGTTGCTTCACAGAGTGCTGGAGGAGAGTAAAGACAGACTTATTTACGACAAATCGTTTCTCTCAATCTTCTCTTCCACTCTCCTGGTCAAACAATTATTTGTCAGTTTTCCAGACACACGCCTGCTCTCCCGCCGATTTGGTGCTTCAAACACACAGACGACGTGGATACAACTATCTTAAACAAATAGGGGAAATTTTGGGCTTTGGGTAGTCCGACACAATAACGATTAAGTTTATGTTGTTTATTAGGTAAAAAACCAATCACTACAATAATCATTTGTTTACAACAAGAATTATCAAAATTACAGAAAAATGCAAATAACAAGGTAGGGAGGGGGTGAAGAAGATTAGTATCGACTAAGCCCGTCCCGCTTATTAGACAAAGATAAACCCAGTCCAAAGATAAATAGTTATCAGGAACGTAGGTAAGTTAACCTAACAGTGAAGTTAATTACTCTGAAAGAGGTATTTTAAAATTAGGTATCGGTGGTAGAAAAAATCCTGTTCTTCCCAATTGTTCTTCCCTTTACTAAGTAAAAGACAAGGAGGGGGGTTTAAAACAGAGTTTATCAAAAACTATCCCACTTAAAGGAACAATGCCGGGGATACAGAAAATGTATTACCCGGTAAACAAGTTAACAAATGGGTTACAAAATAAGATTAAATTTCCTGTCATTCATACACGCGCTAGTAAAGGCCTTCACTCATCTTGCTCTCACGTACTGATTGTGAAAAAATCTGGCACTCCATAGAATAACACAACAGCAGTTACACCTCAAACTAAATGTATGAGTGTTAGTTCAAGTTCCAGCCCCAGATTAGCGGGTAGGCGTTCAGCACATAAAAAGGATCCTATAATCGCTGGAAAATGAATCTGTAATTGTGTCTCTTTTCTTAATAACAGTTTCTATGGGAGGGCACGGTCTCTGATACCGGGGTGAAGATGGTGTGGTCTATTTGACTTTGCCGCTGATAATAAAATTATTACGCGTGCTGATACACTTTATCCGTGAGGTATGGTTTAAGTCCAGGGAGAAAACTAGTCACATCACTGTTCGGCAAATATGTATTCTCTCTCTGTGTCAGTAAACTAACAAAAGCTCGGGCCAGTGTTCTTCTTCCCGTTTCAACTTAGTTTGCTTGATGGTGTGTTAAATTTGTCTTTGGGTGTGCTTTCTTTGCTATAAGTTAGATAGCGGAATTCCAAACATAGAATCGCCTCAAAGACTAAAAATTTACACAGTCTCACAAGTTCTGAGTCAGGGAGACTCTACACACTGTTTATGCTTTGCTTTGCTTAGATTGATTTGCTTTATTGCTTTCTTAATGCTGGGATCGCACAGGTTACGATCACTCTGTATGAAAGAAAAAAAGACATGTAATATACCGAAAAACAAATAACCTTCTAAAGCGCGATGAATTTCCCGTTAAGACTATTTTATATACGCTCGCGTATTTAATTATGTATTTAATAAACACTGCGCGAGTTTTAGTGGTTAAAACACACATCTATAAATATAGGACTTAACTAAATTTATTAATTATAAATTCCTTCGCGACTTTAAAAGTTAATTTAAGCATTTAACATCTATTATCTTTTGGAAATAATATAGCAGATATATCATTACATTTACAACTGGAACTATTGAGATGGTTTAATTTAATAGATTTAAATTAACACAAAATCCAGTGAAATAGAATGAATGAACTAGACCACTGATCACTTTACACAATATATATTTTACCGCTTTGCACAGAAATAGAATTCACTGCAAATATGTATAAAATCCAGGGGATAATCTATAACAAGATTTCAAATATAGCTAGTGCTTCTGTTAAGTTCTGGCCAGCGAGTGATAAAGTGTATTTCTACGTGGTCTGTATATATCTAGAATGAAATGAAAAATGAGTGGGACATGAGAAACTTGACACCTTTTTAGATCTCAGGACACTTTTGGGGATCTGACCGCCAAACTAAAGAGATATGCCGCCCCTGGTCTCTCGTATCTTCGCTCGCTGCTTGCGTTCCGGCTTTCCCCGTTCGCTTTCACTGCGATCGGTTCTGCGTTTGGCACGGAGATGCGAAAATACCGGCAGGGAACTTGCGTCGCTCGTCAGGGACCACTACTGTCTTTGATCGTGGCGCTAGTCTTTCCTGAGATTCCCCCAGTCTGTGTCTTTGATCGTGGTCTCTGCTATCTGTTTGATTCTGGCGCCGCCCCCTCTGGGCCAATTTAATGAAATTACTACCTATGATTGCTCAAGAGATGACTGCGTGGAAAGGTTGCATAGCTAATGAGTCCAGGTGAAAAGAAAAATCCCGTTTGACGAAAGGTTACAATATTTCGGAGGCACTGATGTTATCCAAGGGGTAGTTACGAAGAGTCGTATCATATCATTCAGGGTCGGATGCGTTCGTCTGTCACAATCGTCCCCTCTTTTGAGACATAAAAACCTCTTTTCATGTTTGATTTATGACGACGAAGCTGCCCTGAACGGTAGCTTTAGGATGATTGGTATCTTCAACTTCCTCCTCTTCCTCCGTAGTCCAGTTTCTACTCAGGAAATCAGCCCCGACATTCTGTCTTCCCGGAATGTATTCCACTTTGAAAGAATAAACGCTTAAAAGAAGAGCCCAATGCATGATCCTTGCGTTAAATTCTTTATTGGCACCAAGAAATGCTAACGGAGCGTGGTCTGTTTGCACTGTGAAAGATGTACCATAGAGAAACTCATGATGGCGTCTGATACCGTCAATCAGAGCGAGGCATTCTCTTTCGACTACGCTGTAGTTCCGTTCAGCTTTATTTAATTTCCGACTGCAATAGGCAACTGGAAATAGCATGTTTGGGTCACTGTCATCGGCTTGAAGCAGTGTTGACCCGATGCCCTGACCTGACGCGTCGACCCGTAATACAAAAGGTTTCTTGAGGTCAGGCAACCTCAAAATGGGGTATGCAGACAACTGTCCTTTCAAAGTGCTGTATGCGTGTTCGCACTTTTGATCCCTCATGACCTTATCCGGACGCCCTTTCTTTGTGAGGTCAGTCAGAGGTGCCGTCAGTCCGTTGAAGTTCTGGATGTATTTCTGATAATATGCACATAGTGATATGAAGGAACGTACGTCTTTCTTCGTTCGGGGTCTTTTTGCTGCCACTATTTTCTCCACGTTCTTCTTAATAGGCCAACTGCATCCGTGAGAAATAGTATGCCCCAGGAAGTCTAACTGTTCAAACCCGATGAGACATTTGCTAGGTCTGGCTGTGAGACCAGTTTCCTGTAGTCTCCTGAGAAGCATAGCAACCGTAGCAATATGTTCTTCGTAGGTTTCCGATGCAATTAATATGTCATCCATAAAATTATGGATATGGGGACTTTGCAAAGGTTCTAGAAGCTTCCTCATCATCCTAGTGAACACTCCTGGTGCGTTATGCAAACCGAATGGCATCACATTAAATGTGTAATGTCCTTCACTAGTGCTGAAAGCTAACAAAGGTTTAATTTCCTCCTTGACTGGTATTTGATAATAACCTTTACTGAGGTCAATCTTGGAGAAAACCTTTGCCTTGCTAAGCTTGGTGAACAACTCAGAAACAGTTTGGAGAGGTTCGGGCTGGAATTCCGTTACAGCGTTTAGCAGCCGGTAATCTATACACAGCCGAACTTCCTTATTGGGCTTCTGCAACAGCACTACGCTGGAACTGTAAAGAGATGTAGACTCACTGATAATTCCTGCCTGGCGCAGCTTGTCTATTTCTCTGCGAAGTGCATCAGCTTTAGCGTACGATATGGGGTAAACTCTGGTTCGAACAGGGGTCTCGTTTGTTAATTTCATATCAAATTCGATGAGATTTGTTCGACCAGGTACATCCGTTAAGACTGAACTGTACTGTTTTAGTAGCGCGCTGGTTTCTGTTTGTTGTTCTGGTGAGAGATTGTCGCCGAACTTGACATCTTTAAAGGATTCTGTGGTTTGCAATGGATACTCCATGCAACCATCATCATCTTCCTCGTCTTCCGTTGCTATGGCGACAGCCAGGAGATGCTCGGAGGATGGCACCGGTCTCTCCAACTATTTCTTAAGGAGATTTACGTGGAAGGCCTTCTCCTTTCCTTTTATCGAGATCTTGTAATTAGTACGTGAGATCTTTTTAAGGACAGTAAACGGCCCTTGCCATCCGATGCGAAGTTTATTGCTTCCGGTTGGAAGTAGCAACAAAACTTTCTCCCCTGGTTGTAGTTCTCTCTCTTTTGCAGCTTTGTTGTATCTTTTAGCATGTTTAGCGCGGGCTTTCGTAAGGTTGGTAGTAGCTAGATCCCATCCTAGCTTTAACCTTTCCTTGAGCTCAGATACATACTTGCTTGCAGAGACGACTGTCTCGTCAGCCTTTTGGTCTCATTAACAGGCTACGGAATTGGGATCCATTGTCCGTCAAAACTTGTTGAGGGAATCCCAACCGTGTAAAAATTTGCACGAGGGCTTCTGCGACATGCCTGGAATCTGTGCATGTTAGCGGTATAGCTTCGGCCCACATTGTGCAAGTGTCGACTAAAGTCAGGATGAACCTGCTCTTTCTTTTGGTCCTTTCCAGGGGTCCAATGATGTCGACAGCAACCCGTTCAAATGGAGTACCCACTATTGGCATTTG